>JANQDE010000077.1:326015-343000 GCA_037157785.1 Cephalotes varians
AAGGAAGAAAAATTTTAGTCACAAATAAAAGTTTGGATAGGCGCCTGACTTATATACTTTTTTTATAATTTCTTAACAATAATGTTGTGTCATTATAATAATAACTTATATATCTTAAAATCAGATGGTCATAGTAAGAGAAATAAAAAGTAAATAGAAAAGAAATAAAAAATATGAGAAATAATTAAATCTTATATATAATGCTGCGTTTTATCTCTACCAATAGTGAATTAATCAAGCTTTGAATTAATCAAGCATTTTCAATGAAATATGAAGAATTAGGAGAATTAAATTTCTTAACTTGAAATGAAAAGTATAATTCTAAAACTTTTCAATCAACTTTTCTCTTAATATTAATAAAAGAATGATTGTTTTGGAATTGATATAATTGATGATAATATATTTATAGAAAAAGACAGTTATTGATTTTAAATTTTTTTATTAAATCAGTAAGCGAACATTTAGTACAAATTTTAAGAATTCAGTGAAGAATGAAACTATACGCACCAAGTTAGAATAAAATTTTCGTATATTTTTTAAGCGGCAACTAAAAACTTTTTCGACGAATGTTTATAAGATTGTATGTTTAGAAATAATGTTTAAATGAATTGACATATACAGAAACATAGAATAAACAGACATTTATTACTTTAGTGTTTTTAGTGCAAGGGGATTATGTTTGAAACATTTTTTATAATATCTAGTTAAAGAATTACCAGAATAAACAATAATTAGCATCTTACATCTTTAAAAGTTAACAAGCTTCTTAAATAATAATTATTATTATATTTGATGAATGAAGTAATTTATCGATTGTATCTCTTTTTATTCTATAATTTTAATGTGATTTAATGTAATTTTAATTTGCTCAATAAGGATCCAAAATCTTGAATGACAAAGAAAAATGCAATCGATATGTTTTCTGTTACGTAAATATTTATAAAGCTAAGAAGAACTAAATAAATACAAAGAAGCTTGGCTTTTTTAAGTAACTATTTATTTTTATAGATCTGAATAATGCCTCCTAAAGAAATTTAAAAATTATTTATTATATTTACGTAATGAGATATATTTACTTTGTATATCTTGTTTGTTTTAAAAAGATACATCACTTTATATCTCAAAAATAATATATAATTAAATGTTGCATAACAATGAAAAAATCATTTTATAATATTTATATACTGGAAATCACTGCTCAATAAAAAGTTTATAAAATTAATAAAGCAAGTAAAAAATATAAATATATAACGATAAGTCAAATTAGAAAAGAAATTAAATTAATAAATCAAGATTACTAACTTGCTGCAGATATTGCTATTTTTGCTTTATAATTCCAATAAGAAATATTTAATTCCAAAGACTATTTCTTTATGTCATTTCATTAATATCATTTTAATTTTCATGGACAATATTCATGAAACACATATGTAATTGAAGTTACTTATGTCATCATTTTAATTAAATTGCACATTTTACAACTTCAGCTGTATACAGGATGTTTGATAACCGTTTCTCATGGACAAGTATTATATTCATGCATTCGCGCGATTCAGTAGCAAGAAAAAATGTTATACATCAATCATTGCTATGCAGGTGAAATATTGAAAGAAATGTGCTTTTAGTAACCGCAACGCTGGATTGTCTCTTACTGTTGAATTGCGCGGATACATGCTCATTTGTAAGTCTCTATTATTTATTGAAAAAAAAAATCGCAAAACGGTAGAGGGCTTTTTCCCGCTCTACTTGCCCATACAGTTATTATCAGATAAATGGTACAGTTATTACTAGACATCTTATAAATGACATTCTAATTTTTAAATAAGAATCTACAACATGATAAATAATTGTATTAAATTTTGTTAATCGAAATGTGAAAACTGTATAAGATATAATATGTATTTTTAATAAAACAGAGTAACAATTAAATATTAAAAGCTCTAAAAAAATTTATTTTAATTTGTTATAATTTATATTTGACTTTGTTCAAACTTGTCATATTTTGAACTCCTTAATTCTGCAATGACTCAATGCTATCCAGAGATTGTAATTCTGAAGATTTGTAATTCTGAGCATTGACTTGACATGTTACATTCATGTTTAATGTTTCCTGTTTCTTAATAGAGATAGAAAAAAGAAGATAATAGGTGTGATACACAAGATTACCCAGAATTACAAATCTTGCATTGACTTACGCTGTCATGATTCTTTCTCGTATTAAAGTATTCAAGTACACTCTTTGTTTATCTTTTCTCCATACAAGTTTTTACTTACAAACGTAATTATACATAGATACAGTGAATACATGATTATGAATAAAAAGTTAATATTTTCTTATATGTTTTTTTAAAATTTCATTCAGCACGGCGATAAAAATTTTATGTATCAGTAAACACACTTAAGTATATAACCAATATTTGATATATATTTAATTTTTTTAAGTATTTTAATAAATATCAAGCATTTCTTTTCAAGAAAGAAAAAAACAATTTTTAAAATTTCTATATTTAATTAGTTTAAATTTTGTTAGCTTAAGAGAGTTCACATAATAATAAGTATTTATACAGAAATAATGTATATCAATTTCACTAAATTTAATTAAATCAAGTTATATGAAGAAATTGCTTATTATATAGCTTATTATATTTTAATTTTCAGAATTTGAGAGATAAAATAAAAGTTTAAACTATGCAAAATATTGTACTTTGTTATAAAAAAAAAAAACGAAAAAATCTTTAATATAATAATTTAAGATATGATAGATTCGAATAAACACCAAATATTTGCGTTCTATGTGTTCAATAACATTACTTTTATTATCCAGAACATATATTGTCTATGTATGATTTGTATTCTTTCTGAACATTTAACGTAATAGCTAAATATAGTTGAATTTATATATTTAATATGAACATGATTAATAATATTTGATATAAATTTAAGATGGGAGTCAGATAGAAACAAAATTAGTCTTAAATGAATTATATTTTTAAGTTATAACAAAACGAATTATAGGAGAGTGGGGCTTTTGTTCATGATGCTGTTCTAACAATAATATTTATGTTTCTGAACAGTACATACTGAACATTTAAAAGTCATGCTTGTGTGTCTCAAGAAGCAATCATGTTTGTGTAATGTAATTGTAAGCATGTGATACAAAGTGATAGTAATGTTTGCTATCTTTGTTGTCATAATTGAAAGATATTCTTTTGATTGAAGATATAGCTGAACGGAAGATATAGCCCTTCTTTATGACTGAAGAATGTAAATAATGTGCTTTAACTGAATTATAAATGAGTTACGTAGCTTGATAAAATATTGAAATATTGAAATAAGATACTTTCTTAAAAAAGTACTATTTATTGCATTTTCAAATTACATGTAGCAACAAACAATGCAAAAACAAAATATAAAACAATTAATAACTGATAAATTGCATATAGCGGCTTTAAATTGATTATTTATGATGCGATGTAATTCCTTAGAAGTAATTTTTTAGAAATGAACAAAAATAAAAAAATAACACGATAAAGAATACAAAATTTGATTTGACAATTATGATATATCTTATAATTAATATATTTTGTATCAAATTAGATTTAATGTATGTGTGTGTGTGCGTGCGTGCGGGCGTGCGTGCGGGCGGGCGTGCGTGCGGGCGTGCGTGCGGGCGGGCGCGTGCGCATATACAATATTTCCAAATTAAGTAATTATGTATTATATTTATATATTCGTGTGCTAACATTGCACTATAATGTTTTCCTGTACTATATAAAAAGGTATGACATAAAAGTATTGTACATGCAAATTATTTCTAAATTATTAATTTTTCTTTATGATATTGTTTTATAATAAATTTTAACTCACAATGGAAAAAGAGCAACATATTATATATATCATTTTTAATATTTACATGTTATTTTTATTTTTCCACGCTGAAAATAACTCGAAAAGGAAGCATTTTTCCAAAAAAACACAAGAGAAAAAAGTTGTATAATTTTGAGGGGGGGGGGAGAAGTTAGTAACATTGAATTTAATCTTGAAAATATTTTTCATTTGTAGGTCAAATCAAATTTTTTAAACGGAATTTAATTTTTCATTGCATATTCTAGTAGCATACTTCAGGAGCTTTTCAAAACATTATAATAAAATATTTTTTCATTAAGTACTTTTCAAGTTATAAGACTTGAAAGCTACTGTACTGCCGGCATTAGCATTATCTAAGATGTTCAACCGAAAAAAATCTCTTGAATGTTGTTCAAAGACATTGATAACATATTAGGATGAAGTCCTTCTTGCTCTTGTTCTTCTTTTTCATTTTTAAGCATTTGAAGTGTTACAAGCTGTTATCTCTGAAAGTACACATAATAGTGAAAAATCCAATAAGGATTCTCTACCGCCCAGTAATACATGTTACTTATTACAGAAATTAACTTCATCGGAAAATAGAACACGTGAAAGAAAAGTTGATCATGCGTAACATAATATTGCAGAAATTTATGTGACTTACGAAATCATGTTCTTCTAAATTTTGATGCAAATGAATGTGATATGGATGAAATTTGTTTTCATGTATTCTCGGTATTGAGATCTCCTACTTTTACTAAGTTCACATTTTTTTTCTAATCGCCTAGTACTAATTCTGAGATTCAATTGAACAGCAATAAGTATTATTGCGTTTTCATCATTAGTAGCTGATTTCTTCGTGTTTTTTTTTCTTCACAGTACCATAGGCAATAAAACATTCCAATAGCCGTTTAAATGCCATATGTGATGCCATGATGCCATGATTTTCTTTCATGATTAGGATAACGTTCAGCGTATATATTTGCTGTTTGGCGATAGTTCTTCCTCTCCTAATACCATAAACATACCAAAATATTCCTGATAAGATTGATCCATTACGCCATTATAATGATTTCTAATTAATGCAAAAAAATAATTACTCAATTTAAAATACCTAAATACGTACGTAGTACTTCGCCAATTTTAGGTGCCTCCAACAAACAAATGTGATCCTATTTCTTCTTAGCTCTTAATGATACTTATTAATGATGATAACACTATTACAGTATGTAATTAATCTAATTACAGTTGTACTGTCATACAAGTGTAACAATACTGTCCTAATTTCGAATAAAAGTCGAATAAATTAATAAGCATGAAAAGTCAATATTAAAAGCTAGCAACAATCACATTTGACCACATGAAATTTTTTACTATTATGTGTATTATGTGTATTTTGACAGATAACAGCTTGTAACACTTCAAATGCTTAAAAATGAAAATATGAGGGCCAACCTCTTCATCCTAACAAATGTTATCAATGTCTCTGAACAACATTCAAGAGATTTTAGCCATCGGTCGGATCATCTTGGGTAATGCCTTGTAAAATGCTTTCAAGGTCACTAACTTCCCCTCAAAATTATACAACTTTTCTCTCTTGTGATTTTTGGGGAAAATGCTTCCTTTTCGAATTATCAACGTGGAAAGATTAAAATGACCTTGTATATTATTTTTATATGATAAAATTATTATTTTTATCAAGTGCATTTTCCGAGCGCATGTTTCGAAATTTTTAATAAAACTATTGTCGATTATGAAATATCTATGTACGCATTAGAATATAATCAATTTTTAGTACGCGTGAAGATATTTTGATTGCATTTTTGAGAACTATTAATTTTAACTGTAGTAATAATGAAAATAGATTTACGCATTGTTATAGTGTAGTATTATGAAAACGTGCTAACAAAAGTCAAGAACAGAATAAAAACACATTTTTACATATTTTTATTTATATTATTTAACGAAGTTAAATCCACCGATGAGTAACGTTAAAAATGATGTTACTTACATTAAAAGCGATTGTAATATGTATGTGTATTTCTGCATATGTATGTGTATATTTAAGTAATGTACTTATACGCGTGCCCAACAATCGGTAATATTTTTACAAATTATTATTATTAAATATAATATGTAAAATCTTATTTAAGCAAGAATTAATGTGCAAGGATATCAAATTCTGACGGACGGATTTCTGACGGACGGATTGCATAAAACTTCGAGAAAATAAAACTAATAAGTAATAAAACTAAAATAATATTAATAATAATAATATAATAATACGAGTATAATAATAAAATAAGTATAATAACAACAACAACAACAATAATAATAATAGTGATGATAATGATGATGATGATGATGATTAGGTTACTGCTATTTTTCAAAAAAGAAAAAAGAAGAGATATGTATGGGCAGTAATCTTTAATGTAAGTTGTATTTTGATCCAAGTAATTTTAATATAGAATTATATACATATTTGTAGATCATTTTAGAATAACTCTATAATTATAGGTTGAAAAATAAAAGAAGAATATGTTTAGAAACTAAATTAAAAAATTCATTATAGAATGAGCCTGCAATTGATTTGATCTATTTTAGATATGATTTTGTAATATGATATTTTATATATGATTTTAAAGATCTTAATAGGATGCGAACTTACTCTAATATTATTCTAAATATTCAAAATTCAGCGTACATTAAAAACCTATTGATTATCAATCATTTAGAAAAATGAAGACGATTTAATTCTCTCCGCTCGATTAGAGATAAGCGAAACCATTTTGACAAAATAAAACACAAAAAGGCTTTTGTACGGTTACATATTGCGCGCGAAAGCACAAAAATTCTTTTTATACATATATGCTGTTTGATAATATATATATATATATACACACACACACACTTGTCAAATTTTTTTTTATCCTATCTTACATTGTTACGAAAATACAGAATTTATGATGTTTAAGCAGGAGGTTTATTTAAAAGTGAACAAAATATTATTTATTTTTTTAAATTAAAGTTTTCTACACATTTTGTGTTTAAAATTATTGTTAATTATTGTTTATATCTAAATAGCTAGAAAAAAAATTGAATATGTAATCTTTGTTACCTGAATGATCAGAAATGAATGAAAAGTTTAGTTATATAGAATATTTTTTAAGTCCAATATTTTAGGATTTGATTTTTAAAGTCATTTTATGCAGAAAAATTCATATAAATATTTCATATGATTTCAAAGATTTTGTTTCAGAGATACAGGATATTGCAAATTTTAAAATTATCATTTTTTCTTAAAAAGCCTTTTATTTTTTAACATGAATCTATATGTACGATATTTTTTTTTAAATTTACAACGGATCGTTTTAAAATGTTGTACATTTACTTTATATACAGGGCATCCCAGAATAGTTAGGACAATGCTTGTGTGCACATAGAGCGGACTAAACTGAGTAGAAAAGTTTTCTACTATTTGCGATTTTCGCAATAATTAACGATTATTAATTCTTCAAAATCGCCATATTAGTCTAACTTATCGCTTAATGCAAACGCGCAGCGAGATGTGGCGATCGAGGTTGCTAAATATGCTACGCGCTGCTCGCTTGTAACCATTATCGCTTGTAATAAACAATAAACATTGTTAACAAAAAGTTAATTTGTTTAAAAGATATAAAATAATAAGATGTAGGTTTTTCTTTTGAAAAAAGATCTTATTTTGAACATGATAACTTAATTCAAGATGATTTGAAACAAAAACACAAATGGGATTTCACTTACTAATAATGCAGATAAAATATTACCTTAAGTTGATATTCATAGTTGATTCTTATATTTAAGATCAAAATACAATTTTAAATGCAGTCTTACGATATGCCAATCACATTAGACATTACTTAAAATGATCTTGAAATAAGGCCGTACCTTGAAATAAAAAAAAAAAAAATGAAAATTGATAAAATATTGATTTAAAGTGAATATTGTGATTTTTTGCATAAAAAAATCAGTTTTTATTTAAAATATTTGTTTTTAAAATTTCGAGCTAAGTTTATGCGTTAGATAAATATTAATGATGTTACCTTCTGGAGATGGCGACCAGGGAGTGGTTCGCGCTCTTGCTTCCGCGTTTTCCTCGATTTTGCGGTCCCCAGGAACCGTTGGGAGAAAGAGAGAGCAAGGAAGAGATACGACAGACAAGAGGTGTCTCAGGCAAAGCCTGAGTGTGGAATCTACGCTCATTTGTCCCGGTTGGAGAGGTGAATCGATGATCAAGAACAGAGATGAATGGTACACTCTGGGATTGACATATGCTTTTCGTAGCTTTCTTAGCTGCCTGATTCGATTGGATCTATATCCGCGAAGGGTCATGCCCAAACCTGGGAATTTGAGATGCTTGACATATTACGATTGGAGAAAGAAAAGCAAAGATAGTTAGCGATAGAGAGGAATGGGCGTGTCTTATCTTACGTTGCTTTTGCTGTATGTGCGTTGAGATGACGGAGGTGCGCGTGGCTAAATACTGAAGAAAATCTCGATTAGATGCGAATGATTACTAGCTTCGGCAAGCAATGAAGTGGCTATGTATATATGTCTAGGCACATACTTGCAGAAAATGGCATATCTGCCCTTTTCTTTTGTGAACAGGGAAATAAAGCAAGGCGTGAGTCAAAATGCAAGGTGATGGGAAAAGTTTGACAAAGCGATGTAAGGAAGGGATGTTTTGTATGGAGAGATTCGACGCCAAGGATAGGACAGAAGATTGTCGAAGGAATGAGAAGGAAGGAAGTTCCGTCATGCTCAAATTACAGAAAGGCATAAAGACTTTGCTATTTACTTAACCACTATCAGGCGGAATAGAGAATGAGGGGGGGTAGTAAAATGAAATCATTTCAAGAACAAAATTAAGAATTAAAAAAAAAGCCTAAAGCAAGGATAAAGAAAAGTAAATTCTAGCAATCCGTCGAAAACAAAAGAGAAGTGAAGGAGTAACGTTCGACGCGACTGTTCACTTACTTCCACGTTTTTTTGCTTCTGCACTTTCAATGCGCTCTTGAGAGCATCAATAACACAGGCTCATAAAAAAAAAGTGGTCTGTGCTGGAGTACTGACCATACTTATCCCTTGTATTTTGAGCCGCTAAACACGAACCTAACCTCTATTTCGTACCAGCACGTCAGGGTTTTTTTTAACATCAAAAAACTGTTAGATCTTAGTATTGCTTACTCAGCTCATTTGAATCAGACTCTAAATATGATTCAACATAGAAACATTAACCTAAAAACATTGCGGTACTCCAGTTTTGGCCACATATATCTAAGAAACTTCCGTAAAACCCCATAACTCGTTAATGCATAAACTTCCAACCCCTGGGAATCCGATGAAAACAGCGGAGAATCTTGAATGGAGAGTTAATAAGATTGTGACCTCGGAGCTTTGTACTTGAGTATCAAACATCCAGAACCACATGATCCCACAACTTCATCATCCCTTAACCCCATATCCTCGTAACCTCTTCATTCTAAAGATCCAACTGAAAAAGTGGGGTCATAAATAGGGGGGATTCATGTCATTGTGACATTAGAATCTCGGAATCAAGCAACCTCTGATGCCACAGCTTTTCAACGGCAAACCTTCTGACCGTATAACCTTATAATCCTGAGGATTCAATGAAAGAAAGAAGAGACTCTCTATTACGGAATCGATTAGATGTTGGGATCCTTGAGACCTTGTTATCAAATACGCCTATAGCGCCTAAAGCCTATATAAAATTTCTTAGGCAATCATAGAAGTGAGAATTACGAAGAATTAGTCGCTGAATTGATAATTACCAGCAACTAGGATGCTTGATGAATTTGAAATTGCATTTTCTCAAATCACATCTCCAACATTTCCCAATCAATCTTAGAGATTACAGTAAAGAACAAGGCGAAAGATTCCACCAAGATATTGAGCCAAATCCATAAAGAAATGGAGCGCCGATATCAAGGAAGGTGTGAAGGATCCGAGTAGCACAAAAACATTGGTCTTATATTAGGTTTATATCGATTACCCAATGATCTTATATCAGCCCGACGTTTTGAAATGATAATGAACTGATATTGGCGGCGTCACGTTGGTTTACCGATGGCCAATGGTTGGTGAAATGTTAGATTTTACATTTAGCCAACATTATACTAACAACTGAAAAATGATTCAATCGCATAAAAACATTGAGTCAATATCGGACATATGTTGACTGTCTAAATCCAATGTTGCCAAGTGATAATGAACATTGATTGCAAGGCCTTGCGCATAATGGAAGAAATATTAGGAACAGAAATAAATATTATATTCCTTCATAATACGATTACAAACTTATTTAGAATCGTGGAAGCGATTGTCGCGACAGTAAATCAGAAGCGTCAATTATTAGTTCCTGTGATTCTAAATGAGTTTTTGAATTTATTGTGATGTTATGTGTATTATGAGTTAAGAATTTATACCCTGAGACAGGGTATAAATATTTAATATTTATTCACGTTCCTAATATTTTTTCCATTGTGCGTAGAACTTTACAAAACATGTATAATTTTTAGCTAATATTTGAGAGTATTGACCCGATCGACCATGTCTTGATTAGACACCACCAATCACAGCGGCCGGTGCCTAGAGGTTTTCCATTCACTTCACTTTGAAATAAAAAATAATTACCATAATAAATTGAAAAATAACGTATCAAGGAAATTTCTTAAATGATTTTTCCTTTGATATTGTAGCTTTATATGATAATGAGATCTTATCTAATATTATTTTGAGAAAAATTATTTTCCAACTTCGGCTAAACAATGTTCAACAAATGGTTGGTATTATATTGTTAATCGATTAATAATGTATACACTTACATAATTAAAAATACTGCTGGTTATTTTAAAATAGTTTAAAATATATAAGCAAGCACAGCAATCCCTTTAATTCTTATAAAATAAATAAATAAATAGCCTGTCCAATGATTCATCGGATCGCATTTTAATAATGTCGATCCAACATTGTTTTCCCAATTGCCGATGCTTCCGATTTAAAACCAATCGTTGATCAATGTATAATATGTGCTGCTCGGGAAGCAGCATATGATGGCAGACTTTTGTTGGATGTTGAAGAGGGAATATGATGAAAAGCAGAAAGCGTAAAAGAAATCCGTTGCATAGGTCGTTCGAAGATAAAAAGTTTCGCAAAAGCAAGGGATCTACAAGAAAAACCTAAGCATACATTACCTGAAAAGATGTTCCACTTACGAAGTTACATTCTCATTGAATCCCCAATTGAGATTCTCCAATTTGCTTTTATTGAATTTTCGGAATCACGGGGTTATATGGGCTGAAGGTTTGCTGTTCAAGACCTGAGAGGTCTCGGGCTACTCTATTTCAAGATTCAAAGAACATAATCTCATGAATTTCTCTGTTGAGATTCTTCACATTCTTCACATATGGTAGAAGATTTGCCTAGAGCGCTATAGGCTTACTTGATAACAAGGTCCCAAGGACAACATTTAATTGATTTCTCAATAGAGAGCCTCTTCTTTTTTTTCATTGAATCCTCAGGGTTATAGAGTCAGAAGGTTTGCCGTTGAAAAGCTGTGGCTTCAAACGTTGCTTGATTCCGAGATTCTAATGTCACAATGACATGAATCCCTTCCCTATTTATGACTCCACTTTTTCAGAATCTTTAGAATGAAGAAGTTACAGGGTTAGAGGGTTAAGGGATGATGAGGTTGTGGGATCATGTGATTCTGGATGTATGATATTCAAGTACAACCCGAGTAGCACAGAAACATTGGTCTTATATTGGGTTTATGTCGATTACCCAATGGTCTTATATCGGCCCGACGTTTTGAAATGACAATGAACCGATATTGGCGGCGTCACGCTGGTTTACCGATGGCCAATGGTTGATGAAATGTTGGATTTTACATTTAGCCAACATTATACCAACAACTGAAAAATGATCCAATCGCGTAAAAACATTGATCCAATATGCGGCAATATGTTGGCTGTCTAAATTCTGGCCCAATGTTGCCAAGTGATAATGAACTAACAGTGATTGCAAGGTCTTGCGCACACTAGAGGAAATATTAGGAACAGAAATAAATATTATATTCGTCCATAATACGATTGCAAACTTATTTAGAATCGTGGAAACGGTTGTCGCGATAGTAAATCAGAAGCGTCAATTATTAGTTTCTGTGATTCTAAATGAGTTTGTAATTATAGACAAGGTATAAATATTTAATATTTATTCACGTTTCTAATATTTTTTCCATTGTGCGTAGAATTTTACAATATATGTATAATTTTTAGCTAATATTAATTTGGGAATATCCCGATTGATCATGTCTCGATTGGACACCATCAATCACAGAAACCTACCCAGACAACACCAAGTCGTCTAAAAGATGACTAAAAGATGTCTAAATTGTTATAAAGATACCTTTTAGTGAGAGAATATAGTCAATGAAAAAATGACAGGTGTTCCACTGCTAGTCATCTTATAGCCTCATTCATATGATGACTAAAAGATAACTAATTTTGGACATCTTTTCGTCGTCCTAATTATGTCGTGTAAAAGATTATATTTTGGCATATATAATTTCTAAGAATATCAGATCTCTAAATTAATTTTCAAAACTAATTAAAAAGTCGTACTGTAAAAAATATATTTATTTTCGTCATGGAGTGCTCCCATTTTGGGGACTCCACTTTCAAAAAAATCATTTCGTTACTACATGAAAATCTCATAATGTTGCGACTATTACTGTATTCTATACAGTTTTTATTTATGAGAAATGTAATTATATCGCGTCCATCTAATGGCGATGCCGCATACTGTTCTCAGATCAGCGACTTTATCTTTTTTGTGCTATCTTTTCGGCAAAACGGAAAGATATCTTTTAGTCGACTTTTCGTTTTGCCGAAAAGACAACCATAGAAAGATGACAAAAAGATGTCTTTTTTTAAATTGCCTTTTCGATCAAACTAAAAGACATCTTATAGACATCTTTTCGTTTTGCCGAAAAGATAACTTAAAAAAGATATCTTTTTGTCATCTTTTAGACATCTTTTTACTTTGTCGAAAAGATAACTTAAAAAAGACAACTTTTAGTTATCTTTTAGTTTTTTGTGCTGTCTGGATAGAGCGGCCTAGAGGCTTTTCATTGTTCATTTTAATTTATTTTAAAATAAAAAATAATTACTACAGTAAATTAAAAAATAACGTATTAATGAAGTTTCTTAAATGATTTTTCCTTTGTACTCTTATTACGATAATGAGATCTTATTTAATATTATTTTGAAAAAAATTATTGCTTGGTCCACTTCGGCTAAACATTCAACAAACGGTTGGTATTATGTCGTTAATCGATTAATAACATAATTATGTGTATATACTTAAATAGTTAAAAATACTGCTAGTTATTTTAAAATAGTTTAAAGTATACAAAGAAGCACAGCAATCCCTTTAATTCTTATAAAATAAGTAAATAAATAGCCTGTCTAACGATTCATCGGATCGTAGCATTCTAATAATATCGATCCAACATTGTTTTCCCAACTGCCGATGCTTCCGATTTAAAACCAACCGTTGATCAACTAATATGTGCTGCTCGGGAAGATTTCGAGGTTTCACAATCTTATTAACTCTCCATTCAAGATTTTTCGCTGTTTTCATCGAATTCCCAGAGGTTGAGAATTTATGGCATTAACGAGTTATGGGATTTTACGGGGGTTTCTTAGAGATATGTGGCCAAAAGTGGAGCTCGATTTCCACGATGCTAGAAATTGATTCAAGATCTTGGACGGAGAGAAGTGTTGAAAAGCGTTAAAGACTTTTATTGTTTATTATCATAAAGCATAAGAAATGCAGCAAGAAAAAAAATAAGACTCAATTATGGTCTTTAATTTCTTTTATTTTAATGATTAGATTCAGTATATTTTTAATAAAAGTCAGAAAATTCTTAAGTTAGAACAATTAAACGCAACATTACAAACTTATTAATGAAATTAACAGAAAATGATGAGAATGATTATTCTGTAGGCTCGAACAGTTTTCTTATAATTTATAATGAGCCTTACAGACAGAAATTATTTGGTTTCGTAAATGTAAAGTTTGCAAACTTGATTTGAGAATAAACCGCTAAGTAGGTAAAGCCTCTCAAATGTCCGTGAGATCAATTCTGTCAGAGCGAACATCACCCTGATCTCCAGACGAACTCTTGAAGAGCTGCTCCGAAAAAGCGTCACTTCGAGGTAATGCGTGCGCACGCCTTCAAAAGAGAGTAAAGCCTTCCGAAATCTCAGTGAGCTCTTGACGAATAAACTCTTGATTGAGCAGTAATTTTAATCAGCTTTTAATTTTTATGAGAATAGACAATTCTGGTATCCAAGCAAAACATTCATGCTTGCCGCTAGCGGGAGACAATAGAATCTCGGGAGCCGGCGAGATGAAGTGAGCTTCAAGCTCCCCTGAGCGTTGCCCAATGACTGCTCCGGCATCCGCGTGAAACGCTTTCGAGAATTTGTAAAGTCTCGAAGCGCGAATTTTGAACAAGAAGATTAACCAATCGCATTGATCAAGTGACCGAATTATTCAAATTGGTTAATCCTCTCTCCGTTCAAGATCTTGGACCAATTTCTAGCATCGTGGACACCGGACCTACCACAATGTTGTTAGGTTAAAGTTTCTATGTTGAATCACATTTAGAGTCTGATTTAACAGTTTTTTGGTGTTAAAAAAAACCCTGACGTGTTGGGGCAAAATGGAGGTTAGATTCGTGTTCAGCGGCTCAAAATACAAAAGATAGGTACTCCAGCACAGACTTTTCTTTGTGGGCCTGTGTAATTCATTGAGAAACGTATGAGGAGCAGCCAAAGCAGTATCATCCACATCTAATAATGGAATGTAAGAATAATGGAATGTAAGAAAGATTTTTTAGTGTACATGATTCAAGGTTTTGTAATGTTAAATGTGCTATAGAAGATAGTAGAGATCCCATAGGAGCTCCAAATGTCTGTTTTTGTAAATTTTGTTGTTGAATTTGAAGTATTGATCATCCCATAAATAATGCGGTTTATTTATATGTGAGAAATTCATTGACAATTTGCTGACTTTTCCGATGCAGGTGTCGAATGGTTGAATGATCAAATCCAAGTTTCTCGGCTAGTTCCTCAACACTTACGATGGAAATTTGTTCTACCAGGGTTTGCGTCCTCGTTGAATTCTACAGATTTTCCAGAACGAGACTCGTCTTCTAGGCTGTAGTTTCCGGCTCGGAATTTCTGGAACCACCGTTGACACTGGCTTACGCTTATTGTCCGATCCCCATATATTACTTTAATATTCCTCGCACTTTCCGTTGCGTTGTTGTCTTTATTGAATTCATAAAGCAAAATACGCCTAATATGCTCTTTTGTCACTTCCATTAAACTTTGAAAAAAATAACTATTAAAATCGAACTGCACTCTTCGAAACTTGCACTAAGGATAAGAATAAGGTAAGCAAGTTGATGCAGGTAGTTTATCCCCTTCCTCCTCCGACATTTAGTTCATGCAATTGAAAAAACCGCATTATTTATTGGATGACCCAATATGTATATATGTATTAAAAAACTTAATTATTCAGGCGGATAATAAACAGATTGTAAGATTGTATTGATTGACAGATTGATAATAGACGTCGCAATTACGTCAGATTAATTTATGACAAAATGTTGCATGACTATTATTGTAAAATGTTACATCGCTGTAAACACATCTGTCGCGGGCGTCTTTATTACAGCAGATCTTGCTCGCTATCATTAATCAATCATGTAAAATGGACAAAGACGTGCCTTATATAAGAATAAATTTGAGAAGTTCACTTTAACGCATTATATCGAGACAACGCGTTAAATATGTATAGAATATATTAGGGATGTGCAAAAGAGCATAAAATATCAATATTTTGTATCGAAACAAATCAAAATACATAATACCGATACATCCATATATTAATTAGAAATCGATATTTGAAAATATCATTACTTTTTAATATGTTTTTTTAATATTATAGTGCCATTCTATAGCATTTGAATTTTGAATTTTGCGTAATGGCTCCAGTAGATCTGGATGATTAATGTCACACACAATGCGCAATGAGATCGGTTCTATGACAGAGTCTTAAATCATAAGCTGTAAAAAGTTGACCAATCATAATTCTCTTCACATTTGACTGTGATTGGTCAATTTCTTATGGCTTAAGATTTAACACTGTAACGATGGGCTTCGTCACATCCCACACCCTCTCCCCGAGCGATATAACATACAGCACATTTAACATCGAACCCAATCTCGTATAGGTTTTGCCATTTACATTCCTAAACATGAGACAATTTACAAATTTAGTGTAAATGAAATGACTAGTTCTTACATGGCTGAAGTACTTGCTATTGATAGGGTGGTGGATATCTGTGGCTCGGGAGGTTGGCCTGAGATAAATATTTGCTCGGATTCTCTTAGCTTTTTGCAGTCATTAAACTGTTCTTCTGTCATTGGTCCCCTCCTCATTGGGTAAGTTGAATCAGATCGTCGCAGATCTTATTTATAAAATTAATAGAATTAATAATTGGGAACTCAAGATTAGATTTACATGGTGCCCTGCACACATTGGTATTAAACATAACGAGAAGGTGGATTTTCTGGCCAAGGAGGCCTCTTTGACGGGAACCCCATTTAATAACTATATAATCATGAAGGTTATTTTAGCAAGCCTTCGGTATGATTATATGGACATTGACAAAAGATTTATACTTAAAAAAGTGAAAATGTCCCTGGGCAAGTATTACCTGAACAAGTTTTCAGACGTTAAATTTAAATACCCAGATAGCATTTGAACAGCACAATAATCGTACATTGTCGGCACGGTGAARCTCTRAAACGTTACTCCGTGTGYGCAARTTGCACTCATGTGAGACATCATGTGTTTAAATTCGTGAAGTCACATGAAGTCAAAAATCATATAAACAGCACGTTAACCGCACGTTGCTGACATAATGTTACGTTTTATAGCTAACACACAATTACGTTGTAGCAGCACAGTGACGGTATGATAAAAAAATCACAACTCTGTCT
>JANQDE010000077.1:362620-376558 GCA_037157785.1 Cephalotes varians
GGTGGGCAATCGGGACGGTGGCCAATCGGGACGGTGGCCAATCGGGACGGTGGCCAATCGGAACGTGGTCAATATCAACGTGGTCAATCGCAACGTGGTCAATTGCAACGTGGTCAATCGGGACTGTGGTCAATATTAACGTGGCCAAACGGGACGCTCCCGACGTCTTATAAGACTTAAATGCATCGAAAACTTCGTCCTTCGTTCTTAACAATCGGATCTCGCACCACCTCAAATGATCATCTACAAACGTCACAAAGTACTTCGCCGTTCGATTCTATGCGCATTGACCCGCATACATCATAGTGTACTATTTCTAATAGTTTCGATTTCCTATCAGTATTCTTTGGAAATGGAGCTCGTGTAATTTTTCCACGAATGCAGACTTTGCAAAGTAGCTTATCGTTTCGTGTACTTAGGTCAATGCTATATATTTTTTCGTGGCGAACGCTTTCTACAAGGTCACGCGCATTCAAATGCCCCATTCGGCGATGCCATGTTTCGAGCGATTCTCGTTTCCTTTCCGTCGTGACATTACATTTTAGTAGTCCCTCACGTAGATAATAAAGCTCATCGACGCGGTCAACAATTAACACGATACGTTCGTTTTTGTCCATTATCTTGCCGATCTTATTGTCGAAAATCACTTTATATCCTCTATATCAGTTATTTTCCTGACTGACACACAAGTTCGTTCTCAGATCCGGTATAATGCGTCATGCACACTTACTTTTCTAAAACATTCGTCAACATCAGTCGCAATCGAAACCGTTCCTTTGGCTCTTATTTTGATTGACGCGTTGTTTGCGAGATTCAGATTTCCGATCGTCTCATCTGAAATTTCGATGAATGCGCGCCTATCGTTACACAAATGAGGAGCATCCGCTGTCTGAACACCAACTAGCTAGTGTTTTCACATCTCTTACGCTGTACGCGTGTTTGACGTGTTCCGTCTTTGGTCGCGCGTATAAACTTAGATCATCCACCTTTTTGGCACCGTTTTATCGATTGTTTCCTGGCAGTCGGCTGCCTTGTGTCCGACCTTTCGACAATAGTGACACTTATATTTAAACGGTTCGCCGTTTTTCATTTCGCGCGCGTCTGTTTCGGTCTAGGCTTCTGCTTGTTGTCGCACGGTCTTTTTGCGATCAAGGCGATCAAGGGTGCGGTTGTTCGTGCATCACTTTTCCACGCGTCGCTCTCCTCTACAATCTTAATGCGAAGTGTTTCTAGACTCGGTAAATCGTCGCGAGACTCTATCGCGCATCTAAAGTTCTCGAAGCTCGGCGGTAAGCTGTACAACAACATGACTGTTAACAGATTGGGATTAATTTCTATTTGCATTTCACTTAACTAATCTACAATGGTTGTGTTCAGCAGAAAAAGCAGCTTAGTAAGCGCTTTGCGCTGATTGGATTATACTTTTAGATCTAAATTTAGATAGGACTATTCCTCTAGATCTAAAAATATAATCCAATTAGCGCAAAGCGCTTACTAAGCTGCTTTCTCTGCTGAACGCAGCCAATGTCGAAGAATTTCCGCGAGTGCTCTTGAATATCGCTTTCATCTTCCGATGTAAGGTTAGCTGCTTCAATAATATTGCGCGCCGGTCCTGTCGACTGGTAGATGGACTGCAGTTTCAATAACATATTATTTGATGTCTGGCATTCTTTGACTTGTTTGAACTCGGAGGGGGAGATTGTCAGTATGATGCAGTGATGCCAGTTTCGAGCCGGGCAACATCGAGCAATGGATGGTGGGGGACACGCACACGAAAGGCGAGCCACGTACGTGCTCACACGTACGTGGGCTCGCCTTTCGTGTGCGTGTCCCCCACCATCCGTTACTCGATGTTGCCCGGCTCGAAACTGGGATCACTGGTATGATGTCCGATCTGCTGCCTCCCATGCAGCGCCGGATGCGATTGATTCCGCATTTTCCGCGACGATTTCGAGTTTCACTTTTTCTCCCCTTACATATTCCCAGGAGTTATTTTTGATGAGTAGCGCTTCCATCTGGATCTTTCAGGTGCCGAAATTTTCTTTATTCAGAAGTTCTATTCACACGGCGTGGTGAGTGGCCATGTTTTCTGTTTGCTGCTCGCAACGTTGTTGATATGTATGGCGTTGATATGTTCGTATCGTTTTGTCTCGTGCATTTTACGCTTGTTTGACGACTTACACTTATTCCGTAGATCTTGGGTCCATAACCTTTTAGAACGTGCTTCGTAGAGATAAGCGCGACAAAAAGAACATGCACAATTATCAAACACATTTATTAGCAAACAGTGTGTCGCGTACAATAAATACAACGAAAGTTTTTTATTATATAGGAGAATCGGAAACAAACAAGATCTGGTGACATGCTTCTAACAGTCGATGACGATAGATAGGTGGCGCTACGAACAAAAGGCCTTAGCATCGTGTTATCAGAGAGAAACCTGAGAGGGGCTACGCCGCCGTTTTACGTGGAACGCTTTTCTTAGACCGTACAGCAGCGCTAACTGGATCCATTTTTGAGCTGATGGAACTACATAGCCGAATCAACTTTCGGTGCTATAGTGAACGATCGAGCTTGATTCGCGTCCGTGCTAGATCCACATTGTGGATCGCCATTATTTTGCCACAAAAAAATATAAAAATATTTTTAATTGCTACTTAAAACATGTATAATAAAAGCCTTGAAGTGAATTTTGTATTAGATTTACTGTGCGCATAAAAAAATTATCAAAATCATGGCTTTTTTTTAGCCGTTAGAGTGGCATTACCTCTTAAGGGGATCCTAAAGCCGTCTGTTTTACCGACATTTTTAAAAATCTCTTTTCTTCTAATTGCCTTTATATATTTAAAAATCTTTTTCCACAATTAAAGTATAGATAATAACGCAGGCGCAAAGCTACATTTAGATATGAAAAACGAAAAAAAATTACAAAATTTATCGACTTCTGACATCGACCCATAACAACATTTGCTTTATATAAAAATTTTATACTTTGTACATGTACAAAAAGTAGCTAGGCGCCTAAGGAAAGAACAATACATGAAAGAACAATATTATGCTTTTAAAAATGGGCTAGAAGCTTTAGTATAAGCGAAAAGAAATTAAAAACATTTATGTGTGCGAGCGCGTGAAATGTTGATGTATTAGTATATAGTGATGTGTTCTTGTCGCGTAAATCGTATATGTATAAGTACATTTAGTCGGTAAAACAGGATCCGCATCGAAGTTCAGTCTTTGGACATCTTAAGGGGATGCTAAAGCCGTCTGTTTTACCGACATTTGTTTTAATCTCTTTTCTTCTAATTGCCTTTATAGATTTAAAAATCCGTTTCCACAATTAAAGTATAGATAATAACGCAGGCGCAAAGCTACATTTGGATATGAAAAACGAAAAAAAATTACAAAATTTATCGACTTCTGGCGTCGACTCGTAACATCATTTGCTTTATATAAAAGTTTTATACTTTGTACGTGTACGAAAAGTAGCTAGGCGCCTAGCGATTACATGAAAGAACAATATTATGCTTTTAGAAATGGGCTAGAAGCTTTAGTATAAGAGAAAAGAGATTAAAAAGATTATGTGTGCGAGCGTGTGAAATATTGATGTATTAATATATAGTGATGTGTTCTTGTCGCGTAAATCGTATATGTATAAGTGCATTTAGTCGGTAAAACAGGATCCGCATCGGAGTTCGGTCTTTGGTTTAGCATCACCTTATGATGTCTTATGTCTCGATTTTGAAATTCATATTGTCTGGGTGGTTTCTTCTTTGATCACTTGTCAAAAATTTCATCAGTGGACATAATGAATCTTCATCTTTATTGCTCGATGAACTATGATATCCTGTAGTGTATCTGCATTACTACCCGATTCATCCAAATTACTACTTGAAGAAGTGTTGATTGAATTTGATTTTTCCAAAAAATAAATTTGTTGTGGTTATTAATCTGGAAAATTTTTATATTTCATTTATAATTAGTTGCAGAATACAAAATAATATAGACATAATTGTGTCTTATTTAATCCTAATTCATGATTTGAAATGTCGCAATGGAAATGTTGCTAGATTAATTTTATAAGTTGTATTTATCATTCAACTAACACACACTTTTTTTAAAATAATTTTTTTAAATAAGTAATAATTTCTTTTGAATATGAATATTAATTATATTTGCTTTTTGCACAGAACATAATTCACTTATAATATATAATATATATAAAGTGCAAGATTGCACAGATTGAAACTCATTGAAACTCAACTAGTATTCCAATAAGCTTTATATAATGCTGCAGTATTTGATGCTGTGTTTATTTGTGTTTCTTTGCTGGAAAGCTCTCTTTATATTATTTATATTCTTTACCATTTATATTCTTGTGTTCCTTGATTCTCTTTTTAACTGTCACTTTGTCTGTATAAGATATAAGATATAAAAAGCGTTGCAGATTCTGGTGAAAATTTTTCTCAAAATATTTTGTATGATTTTTCAGAATTTATTTAAATTTTAGAATTTTTATGTAAATTTCAGAATTTTCCAGAATTTCTGTATAATTTTATAATTTTTTTATAATTTTTATACGAATTTGAACACTTTTCAGAAGTGTGTATAAGTATTTTTAATTTCTGATAAAATTTGAAAAGTTCAAGGTTTCTTTTAGAAATTACAGAATGAGAAGTCTTAGAAATTTTAGAATATTTCAGAATTCACATATATGAAAAATTCTAAGAAAAGATGTAGACTTTTCTCAGTATTTGTGAAAAATGTTTCAATTTGTATAAAAATTCTGAGAAAAATTTTCATCAGGGATTATTACACGGAATCTTATTAAGAACATTATTCTTAATTTCTTATTCTAGCAAGTTGATTAAATGTACTTTGACAAAACTATTAAGTTTATTTATGATTCTGTATTCGATAGTGAAGTACGAGTTATCTATTACCAATACCGCTGTCAGATTTACAATTATTATTATCACATATCACTTTTAGCTTGAATCTCTTATTTTGACTTTCGACTGTTTGTGATTAATGTTTCTTCACATGTTTATGTAATTATTTAATTAACGGATTTATGTACATTTTCTTCGATTTTAGTTTTATTTAATGTTCGCAATGATTGTTTGTCATGTAATTATTTTAATATGGATTTATGTATTTATTTTTTCGATCTCACCGATAAAAAGTTTTACATAGCTCAAACGATTTTTCTCAATTTCTTCAAATTTATTAAACTTTATCTAAATATATTAACACTTATTTTGTTTGTTTTAATTGGTTTAATCTTTAAGTCTTTAATTTTCTTTAATTGTACCTGTTATCGTTAAAAAAAATTTCTCATTACATATATTTTTTTCTTATATAATTTGATTCTTTTATACTAAAGTTCTTCTATACTGAAGTAGATTTTATTTGATTTGTTTAACTTTTTGCGTTCACTATGTTTGAACATAAATAAATCGCAAACCGATGACAAGATTATGTCATCATTTCCACCTTCTCTCTCTCTCTCTCTCTCTCTCTTTCTCTCTCTCTCTCTCTCTCTTTCTGTCTTTCTCTCTATCTCTCTCTATCTCTCTCTTCCTCCTTTTTTTCTCTTTTCTCTGTATATCTATCTTTCCATCCATCCATCTATCTATCTATCTATTTATCTATCTTTCTTTTTCTTTCTATCTTCATTTTGTGTAATCCTTGCATATAATTTTTTATTTTCTGATAAACGTCACATTGCATGGCAACAAGTCGTCCCGCTGGTCCGGCCAGAACATCCTAGCGGTCAATGCAACATAACTGCACTTGCTTCTGCTATACCAGCTTGTGCAGACTCGTGCAGCATTGGCGTGCATCTTCGATGCATCTTATATACTGTCTTTTTAAATTTTTATATAATGTTCTATATATAATGATACATGAGCAAATTTTTTTCTTATTTTTTCAAATTTGACTTTTTGTAAAAGAAACAATGCGAAAATTATTCTTTTAATTATTTTTTGTTTTTTTATTATTTTTTTCTTGTTAAACAATATTTTTCAAAAAAAAAGAAGGTAAAAAAAGAAAATATAAGTATATATGAATGTATTTTGTGTATAATTATATAATCTATATATATTTATATATATTCATATATGAAAAATTTTTTCTCAGGTATTCTGTAAAATTGGAATTATTCTATAGAAATTAGTGTCTCGATTAGAATCTAGTTTAATTTAAATATATATTCTATTTATATTTGTTATATTGTCTGCGCTATTAAGAAATATTATAACATAAAATATATAAAATAAAAAATAATATAGATATAAAATTTTTATATTATATTGGATTATTTGGAAAATTGTTAATTTTTATAATCAGCATTTATAAAGACACAAATAAAAAGTAATATTTATAACATATAAAAGTTAAACTTGTTATATACAATGCAATAATATAAAGTAAAATGTCCAAAGGAACAAGCACAGTAAAGAAATCGACTCTAATAAATGTAATTCATTTGTTCGAAATAAAAATGCTTGTATTTATTGAATCTTCTTAAACTAATATATAAATGTATAATAAAAAAATATATAAAGAATAAACACTACTCAAATAATATTCATTAACATCTTAACTATAAGAATTAGTTTTTTTATGTCAACATAAGTCAAAAAGAGGCTATATCGAAAATTATCGAAAACTTACATAAATAACAGAAAAATATAAATATTGTAAAAATTAATAAAAGACAAATATCTTCTTGTGAATCATAATGATAATAACTGAAGACTCTATTATTGTAAAAGATTGCATAACTATTCATCAAAAAATATTTAGGAATATTAAGAAATATTTATAATGTATGTTCATTATAAGAAGTTATGTCCATTATAAAGTAATATCGAAACACAGATTAAAAAGATTCAGAAAACTTGTGGCACAACAAATCATACGTAATTCACAGCGTCTTTTAACATTACAAGCAGGACATTACAGCAGTTTGAATGTTGCTTAACTGGACTAGCGGCTATATTAAATTTGAGCTTGTGTCTGTGTGTGGATGATCCGAACATTTCCAGTTGAGTGACCGGTTCTTTATATTAATTTAATATCAACGAAACCTTTGTATCTATATTTACGCTGGAATAAATGTTCTTAAATGGCTTATAAATGCGACATAAAACAGATGATAGAAATGAGTTATGTTAAATGAAACCAGTGTACATGTGCATTTCGCTTAATGAATTAGTTATTTAAAAAATTTTATTTCCATAAAATTAATTTTTTAGAAATACATGTATTATTCTTACTTTTTATTTTTGTTAAACTAAATTACATATTTTTATTTACACATTTTTCTATGTTTTATTTACTTTAATAATTTTTTAGTAAATTTTATGAAAAATATAATATATTTATACATTAATTTATTGTAATTGATGTATAATACATAATTAATTAATTTTGCACTTACACATAGAAGGAGAAAATATAAAATATACAATATTGTTGAAAATTTATAGTAATAATTTAACAATAAATGAAAAACTAACAAATACATTAGATATTGGATCTCAATGCATTGTTATATGTTACACGAATTATTTATATGAATGCAAAGTATGAATATGTTTGATATAAAATTATTAATCATTATAATAATTAGTAATTTTATAAAATTTTATTTGTTTACAATGCTTTCTAGAAAAACAAATCTATGTACTACTTTTATGTTCTAAAAAATATAACTATTGAAAACACTTATTATTTGCATCCTAATTATATACTTATTTTAGATTAAAAAATTGTAAAATAACCCAGCATTATAAAACCCAGCATAGTTGAGACATGAGTTTTAGTTTCAATACAATTAATTTTTGTAAAAATAAATTAACACATATTGCTAAACTAATATGTGTCGAAGGGTTTTAATTTTAAACAAACATATAAGACGGGCCAACGAACGTGCGAGTTGTTATTGAAAAAGGTCGTAAGAGTTTATTATATAAAATTACAATTTTCAAAATTGTTTACGTAAACGATCGTTTCGACTTTTACTAAGTCTTCATCAGTACGCAATTAAAAAAATAATAAATTAAAAAAATAAGGAATATTTAACAAAAATTACCAAGAATAAAACATGAATTGAAAGATGATACAAGCCTTTTGCAGTGATTGATGAGTGTGTTGATCGCAATTTGCTTATGTGTCGGACGCATGTGTCAAATTATTAAAAAACGGAAGTCCACTTTGCAAGAATCTAAACTGTTATTCATTCCGAAGTGAAAACGGTTTTTGTCCAGAGATACAAACGAAGTCGATCATTAAAATAACTTATGATATGGTCCAACATATTTAAAGATATGATGAAAAATTACAGAGTGTATAATGTCGTAGGAAGTCAGATAAGTTAAAACGTAAAGATTAAAAAGTAACATGTAACCTTGTCAGCGTTCTGTAGTTAAATGGGTTTTAATTTTATATTTTATATTAACGTTATATATGTATTTAGTTTTATATATATATATATATATATATATATTTCGTTATATATATATATATATATATATAATATAATATAAAATTAAATGTATAATATTAATATAAAACTAAAACCCTTCGAAACATATTAGTTTAGCAATATATGTTAATTTATTTTTACAAAAACAAATTATATTGAAAATAAAATTCATGTCTTAATTATGCTGGGTTTTATAACGCTTTTATAACGGTTATTTTTCAATTTTTTATTTTACAAATGTTTGTACGCGCGCACGCGCGMGCGTGTGTATGTGTGTGATGTGCGTGCGTGCGTGTGTGTGTACAAGGCATTAACAATTCGAATGTCTTTATGTTGGGATTGCAGCGATTCTCAAAGGGAGAAGTCAGACAGATGTTTAATGAAACTTTCAGAAGAAGAAACAATGGTAAATCGACGTCTACTGTAAAACGTACTATTAAATGATAATGCTAATGTCGGCGGTATTTTAAATTTCAAATAAATATCACCTATTTAAATAATAATTAATTTTATAATATTTTTAATTAAAAAATTATTTTTTTAATACATATATTCTAAATCTAAATACATATTCCTATACATTTACTTTGTTACGACTTTTTTTAATTATTTATTTTCAACCTTCATAACTTTGAAAATACTTAATAAAAAGAAACTTTATTATAGTGTTTTGAAAAGCTCTTGAAATTAACTACAAAAATGTGTAATTAAAAATGGGGGTTTCTATTTTTAAAAAATCAATATGAACTTTAAAACGCAACTCAAGGCTAAACTGCTAACATTATTAAATACATTACTTTGTATTCTACCACTTTTGTCTAAAAATTAAGTATCGAAAGGCTCAACGAATTAAAATTTAAAATTACAATTAAAAGGGCAATGAGCCAAGCTAGATGTTTATGCTAATACTTCGTATTTACAAGTATTTAATAATAAAGAATTTTTTACCATCTTAAATTTCATTAAATTCCAAACGTTTCGGCTTGCCATTAAGCCATCTTCAGCGGAGACATAGGTGTAATGATTAACAAATTCATAAATACCGCTGATATCGCATACAGTCAAAATGTTGAAGAAAGTTGTCACAAAAAATCGCTTTGATCGGATATTATACCTCGATTATTTCAAACTTTGTTATTCTCATTAAAAAATAGGTTTTGTCTAACATTTTTTTCAAAAATGCATATTTTCCCTAGAGATATATTCAAGTGTCTCGAAACATTTCGGACACTCCATATATATAGGGTATAGAATACACAAGGTGAGCCATGTAATTGGGACAAGTTATATCTCGAGTTTGGTTAGTGATACAATAAAGTATACAGGAAAAGATTGAATGATATAGGAAGGTTTAGTTTCCTACGAGTTTACTTTTTCAAAATGCAACAATGCATCTAAAATAATGTATTCTTTTTTTTAAATGAAAATATATATTTTTTTAATGTAGATTGATTCTTCAGAACAGCTCTAAGATATTATCAAACTCCGAGATATTACCCGTCTCAATTGTGTAAGTCATCCTGTATGATGCAGAAAAGAATGAAAGCGACAATAATATGAAAAAATTTTGATCGTACTTCCATTCTCATAGCATAATCTGATATTAATTTATGTCTCGTCTTTGATAACAATAACAATAATTGTTATAAACAAAGCCAATGAAATTTGAAAATATTTGAATTCCATTTCCACATAAATAAATAAATAAATATATAAATACGTACTTTTTTTAGATTGTATGTTAATATTAAATACAAATTTGATACATACTGTGTGTGTGTGTGTGTGTGTGTGTGTGTGTGCGCGTGCGTGCGTGCGTGCGTGCGTGCGTGCGTGCGTGCGTGCGTGCGCGCGCGCGCGCGCGCGCGCGCGCGCGTGTGTGTGTGTGTGTGTGTGTGTGTGTGTGTGTATAACATTTTGTTTTATTAATATATTTTATAATGTCATAATCATATGTTATAAAATATTATAACATTTATATTAAAACATAAAAAATTTAATAAAATAATAATTTAAATATAATAAATTTTACTAATTTAATGTTTGAATAAAAATATTTTGAGATATTGTATTGTACATCTCATAACTAATACTTTGGAATTCAAATATTTTCAAATTTCATTGGCTTTGTTTATAATAATTATTGTTATTGTTATCAAAGACGAGACATAAATTGATATCAGATTGTGCTATGAGAATGGAAGTACGATCACAAAATTTTTTCATATTATTTTCGCTTTCATTCTCTGTGTGTGTGTGTGTGTGTGTGTGTGTGTGTGTGTGTGTGTGTGTGTGAGCGCGCGCGCGCATATGTAAACATATATATTTAATATTAAAAGAAGACGATAATGTATCATTTATATAATACAAGTCATGAAAGAGGAAAATGTCATCTGTTAAAAATGCATACAGTTCTGCAAGTCGCGAAGACGATGCTCCCGTAATTTTCGTGAGGGTCATTATCACCGAGTGCACTTGCGTCTGAGGAAAGATTCTGAGCACGGTGTTCAGTACAGTTATAACTTCGGTGTGAGACTGACGTCTTCTGCTTCTCTTGGAAGAGTTTGTGAAGAATCATCATATTTTTTCTGGCGATTATATCCTAGTCATTTATTTTGACAAAAATTTGAATGCAAGTCAGATTCACGAAAATGGAAACATAACTTATAGAAAAATTTTAAAAATTTGTGATCGAGAATTTATCGAAATTAGTTGTTAACAAGTTGCTTTATAACTTTTGCATTTATTATCTTATCACAACATTTACCAAATGTTTTGTTTAAATCGATTTAATCGTGCTAGTTTAATATATTAATTAATATATATTCAAATTACATACAAAATGTGATCGGATATAGAGCTCTACAATTGACAATATATGTATATTATTTATATTATATTGTGAGAAAAAGAGATAATATGTATATTATATTGCAAACTGGCAAATTATTTTGTGCAGTTTCTTTATTTTCGTGATTTTTGTGATTTTCATAGCCATATCAAATGACATGATACAAGAAATAAAAATGCTCGAAGATTCGTGTTACAAACATGCAGAACAGAACGACAAATTCCTTCGGTGATTTTGAAAGGACAGTTTGTTAATGATTGAAGTGCAATTGTGGAATCATGAGCTTGTGAAGATATAGAAAATAATCGATAAGAATAATGTTATGCCTAAAGAAACGGAGGACTTACAGTTTCATACAGGATGCCCATACAGCGATTCCGAGACGATATAAAAAGGATAATAATCACTATGAGAGATCCTTGAATATGACTATTACGACATTGCCACATAAGAATAGGTGAGTCACTCTTATATCTGAAAAATATGAAGATGCTAGCAATTAAGTTTAAATGAAACACCTTATTATTGTTTTTGCTTCTTGCAGCAAACACGCATTTTAATCATACATTTAATAACGAATTATTTATGCATGTTTAGTATATGGTTTTACCAAACAAATTTTATAATAATATTCGAAAATGCATATTCAGCAAAAAATATATTAACAATTTGATTAAATGGACAATGTTTTGAAAATATTTACTCTTTCTTTGATTTTTATAAAATGATTTTTACACAGATACATACAGAAAAATTTGCAGTTTAAATAAAGTTAATTTAGATAGCATTTAAAAATATAATTTATGATTTTGTCTAACATTATTCTTTTCTATATGCTTTATTTAATTTTTTGTATGAAAAAAATATGTGCATCATATATGCATGATTTGGCCTCACATCATTTTTATATTGATGGATATATTCTTACACAAACATACATGTAAATTAAATACAGGGTGTCCCATTTTAAATAATGAATTAAGATTTCTCGAAAATTATAGTAGATATGGAAAAATGTTTCAAACAAAAGTTGTATGGTTTGGAAGGAGACATAAGAAGGTATCATTGATTTGACCTTGGGTGGCGTCGTTAAGGTCACATCGATTTTTTAAAATGGAATATCATATTTTTGATTCCAGAATCTAATAGCTGATAGCAAAAACTTTTCAAAACATTATAATGAAGTTCATTTTCATTAAGTACTTTCAGAGTTATGAACAAGAAAATAACAAATATAACAAAAATGTCTCATTGATATATTGCTAGAAAAATATACAATTTTTTCTCCTTCTGCTTTTATTACAACCTTATATATTTTGGACTATCTGTAATTAATTTTTCATACGTGTTAATGCTTTTCTCCACTCGAGACATTACTGAAATTATAGTATAATCCATAGACCCACTTTTCTCACTTATTTGTTATCTAAAAATATTTTTTCATGAAAAAACTGTAAGTTTTACAAACAACATATCAAATTGTAACAGATATTTTTATTATTTTATAAATAAAAAAGATCAAATTATATCGCCAAATTAAAAAAAAATTGTGCAAAAATATATTTTATTTTATTTTTGAAGGCATTTGAGAATCTATGTACGGTAGAGTTACATATTAAGAATAGAAAATTATAAAAATTTAGCAAAAATTTCTATAATTTGAATTTAAAAAATTTAAATTTAAATAATATCATTGTTTGTGGACCGTGAACGTATACATCGTATCAAATATAAATGATACAAATTTTTAAATTATTTTTTAACTGCGCGCTGTATAAGACTTAGCCTTATTTGATACGATGTATACGCTCACGGTCCATAAACAATGATATTGTTTATACACATTGCCGAAAAAGACGTCTTTCCTAAATATATATACCGGTTATTACGAAGAATATTATCACATGCCTCGGTGGTCGAATTGGTAAGACACTTGCCCCGGATAGAAGGTTCCAGGTTCAAATCCCAGCTGAGGTAATATTTTTCGCAATAAGATATTCTCAGTTTTAAGATACTATTAGCATCGCCATCTAACTGACGATCAAAAATTAATTTGTGACTCTATTAATTCAGTTTAGAATTGCGTTGCAAGTTCGACAAACAATCGGCGTGGTTCAAAAATAACTGAAAAATTTGTATCAATGTATACAATAATCTGATTGGGCACTCAAGATTTAGTTCCGACCGTATAAGGCTTAGTCTTATTTGATTAAATTTAAATGTTTTATTTTTGTATATATATTTCTTTTCTTGGATTATTTTTCTATTATTTTGCCACTTAATCATGCATGTATAGATTGAAAATATATACATAACAATTTTAAATACATTATAAATATTACTTAGAAGAAATAGAGGTAATTATTTAGAATAGGGGAGCCACCTCCGATTTGAATAATTTTTACATATGTTGTCAAGGTCATTGTCCCGAGTAATAATATGAAGGTTTTAGACGGGGGTCATTGTTTGATAAAAAGTTAGAAAGGAAAGAAGTCTACTGAACAATATGCAATTTCTCGACATCCTATGTATGAATATGTGTTCTGCGTTTGTAATTATAATGGGTAGCCTCCGTTTGGATACGAATCAATTG
>JANQDE010000077.1:388429-402110 GCA_037157785.1 Cephalotes varians
AAAAAAAAAACTCGGTGAAAAGTTACTTAAAATTCGCGTCGTTTGGGCGTTAATGGGTTAATCTTGATATTATTAATGAATCGCATGCAGAAGGCGATTACTCTGACCAATCTGCTGAGGGACGAGTATTTGTGGAGGAAATCATAGTCGTCATTGATAATAACCATGGATACGTTAGATTGTCTTTGCTCTGGCACCTCTTGCAACGATGCCTCAAGAATGCTGATTTGCCAAAGTTGAGAATCCTTGCATAGCCATGAAGGCCCATGCCACCACAGTTTTGAAGCAATTAGAGAAGTGGGAAGCATTCCTCTTGATATTTGGTCCGCTGGGTTGAATTCCGTTTTCACATGATGCCAGTTCACTGCTTGAGACAATCGTAGAATTTCATTAACTCTGTTGGCCACAAAAACCTTCCATTTTTTATCAACTGCCTTTATCCAGTGCAAGACTATGATGGAGTCTGTCCAAAAGTAAACTTGATTTGATTTCATCCGCATCGATGTTAACACTTTATTCATTAATTGTGCTAATAGCAAGGCACCGCAGAGCTCAAGCCGGGGTAATGTAATAGTTTTTAATGGAGCAACACGAGATTTTGAACAGAGTAGTCGGGATGAGTGTTGTCCATGCTGATCAGTGCTTCGGATGTATACACATGCTCCATATGCTTCTTCACTGGCATCAGAGAAGCCATGTATTTGAACACTAGAGTTGGATGTCATGACCAGTCTGTGTACCTTGAAATTATTGAGTGTGTGCATTTGATCTAAAAGTCGTGACCATGAAGTATGTATATGCATAGGGACTGTTTCATCCTACTCTAAATTGAGTCGCCATAGCCTTTGTATAATAATTTTAGCGGATAGCGTGACTAGTCCTAATAGGCCTAACGGATCAAATATCTTGGACAGCATTGAGAGCATGGCTTAGTTACCCTTGAGTCGATAACATTGATAGTATACTGAAACGTATCGTCCTTGGTATTCCATTGTATGCCTAGTGTACGTATTTCTTGATTATGATTGATGAAGTATACCGGTTCGTTATCCCTTTCATGCGGTATATCCTTTAACAACTCGGGATGATTTGACGACTATTTTCGTAACTAAAATGCTCCTCTTTGTAATAATTCAATAGTTTGATTACGGATTTGTATTGCCTCTGCCTTTGAGTCGGCTCCCGTTAACAAATCATCAACATAAAAGTCGTTGAGGACCGTTGTTGCTCCTAGAGGGAAGTTTGAGATTTCCGTATTAGCTAATTCGTGCATTACTCTTACCGCCAGGAATGATGCACTGGCAGTTCCATATATGACTGTTTTAAGCTCAAATGTCGTTAATTCTTCAGTTGTGTCATTACGCCAAAAAATAGTTTGTCATTGAGTTTGAATTTCGTGTATTAATATTTGGCGATACATCTGCGCTATGTCTGCTGTGAGAGCATATTTAAATGTGCGAAATCTCAGTAAAATGGATAAAAGATCCTGCTGCAAGTTTGGTCCGACCATGAGACAGTCATTTAATGATACTCCTGTGTCTGTATCGCAAGAGGCGTCAAACACCACCCTTAGTTTTGTAGTGATACTATCATTTTTAAATACCGCGTGATGCGGAATGTAATAGCGTGGAGTGCCGCTAGTGAGTTGTTCTTTATCACTGAGTTTCATGTGACCTAATGCAATGTATTCCGACATAAACTGTACATACTGCTCCTTTAATGCTGGCTGTCTTTGTAGTTTGCGTTCTAGGGATTGGAACCTTTTTAATGCTGTCTCTTGAGTCTCTCAACAGCTGAAGTTTGCCTTCCTTAAATGGCAACGTCACGATGAATCTGCCACTGTTGTTTCTAGTGACACTACGTGCAAAATGTTCCATGCAGAGATCTTCCTCTGGCGAAAATGCTGATGGATTAGCGATGTGCTCTATACCCCAAAATTTGCGGACTTTCATTTAACTCATTGTTCACGGATAGATTGCAGATTTGATAGTAAGAAGGCTTGAGATTACAAATTCTGCCACCGATAATCCAGCCCAACTGTGTCTTTTGTAGAGTGGGTAGATTTTTGTGTGTGCATATTTGACCAATGCACAATAATTGCCAAAATGTTTCGGCTCCTAGTAATATATCAACATCTGCTGGAACTTGAAAATGCGGATCTGCCAATCTTATATTTGAGGGAATTTTGAAATTATCCATGTTAATAAAGACTTGAGGTACTCTAGTAATTTTGTGTAAGACGTAACATGAAATATATTGAGAAAACGTGTTGTGCATTGATTTGATTTTTAAGTCAACCTTGTGATATGTGCAAGTTTGCGTTTGATTTATTCCTGTTATGTTCACGTCCGTTTTTCTTAGTGTAAGCCCGAGCTTGTTTGCTAACTTGCTTATAATAAAATTAGATTGCGATCCTGAATCCAATAAAACTCTGCATTTGTGTGTGTTACCTTGTTGATCACACGCTTCCACAACAGCGGTGGATAATATGACTTGATAATGTTTGTTTTGAGACACGTGATTATTTAATGTAGTTGTGCTAACGGATATACAAGCATTTGAACCTTGCAAAGATGTATCCTCTTGTTGAGCCTTGTCTTGAGCCTTTGCGTGAAGTAGCGTATTATGTCTTTTGCTACATGTACGACACGTCGAAGATTGACAATCCCTTGCTTGATGAGTTGTAGAACACAGACAATTTGTACATAGTTTTTTAGCCTTTACTTCCTTATATCGCTCATCTACAGTTAGCTTTAAAAAGTCTGAACATTGAAATATATGGTGCCTGCCCTTGCACAAAACACACTGTATATTAGCTGTGGTAACATGAACGCCTATTGCTTTGTTAGTTTTACGTAGATTTGATACCGAGGATTCGCTGAGATTTCGTTTTGATATAGCTGACAGGGCTTTACATTTGTGTGCTAGAAAATCAATCATTTCCTTTAATGTGGGCATATTTTCTCCTTGTACATTATCCTCCCAATCCTTGATAGTATTCATATCTAACTTAGTGGTAATTATGTAAATAATGAGATCATCCCACTGGTCTGTGGGTCTATCTAAACCTTTCAAAGATCGCAAATACCTCATAACATCATCAATTAGCTTTCTTAGCGCTGCGTGATTGCCCTTTGCCACAGGTGTTAATTCAAATAATGCTTTAATATGCTCCTGTGTGATAATGCGTTTGTCATCGTACCGTTGCTTTAAAAGATCGCGAGCTTCCTGGTAATTATCAGAATTGATTTCTAGTGACTGGATGACATGAGTGGCATCACCCTCGAGAGACGAAATCAAATAATGGAACTTCTGTATGTTTGTTAGTCTTGCATTTGAATGAATCATCGATTCGAAAGTATTGTAAAATGGATACCAATTTTCATAATTTCCGTTAAACTTGGGTATTGCGATCTTTGGGAAGTGAACTTGACTAATATCGCGCGCGTGCGACTCGGATAGTACTGTCTGAGAATTATTACTTGTATCTACTGCTGGTTGGCCGTTTAATATCAACCGTTCCATCTTGGTGGTGATGCTAAAATATTCCTGCTCAAAGTTCTCCGCGTCGCGATCCTGTTCGACCTTGAGTTCCGCCGCGTTGGTTGTCGGCTGTTGTATCCAACAATTCGTATATTTTGACTTGAATCTCGTTATATTGATTCCAATATTCTATGAATCGTTTTTTCCTTTGCTTAATGTATATGACGTCGACCTCGCGTGGATCGATTGCGTCTATGGCATTTTTCATGCGAGTGCATTGTGCCTTTATTGAGATACGCCTTGATTTAAGCGCCTTGAACTCAATTGATGTCATTGTTATGAGGATGTAATTGCCAATGATCTTGAAATAAGGAAGGAAGTTGGAGACTCACCTCGAGAACCTTCTGGGCGGCGTGTCCCTTTTCTTGGTTATATTACGTGCCGAATTGCTTTGCCACGTCTTTTTTGCCGTATCCGGCTCGAAGGACCAATGTTAATGCTTTGAATGACCTGCTTTATTGTCTGTAGACCTTAATATAAATGTTTTACAACTTTCTTAAATGATATAAAATAATTGTTAGTATATGGCAAAAAGACGTCTAGAAACTTCTGACTGACTAAAAAAGGCGGGCTTCTTCTTTTGTTTTTGGTGTTTCCGCCACGGACATACACATGAGAGGGCTCTCTTAACGGTGTTTCTTTGCTGCCATCTATTATTCTCAACTCAAAATCAGTCTTAATCAATGGAAAAAATGTTTATTAAATTGATTAATTTTAGTTTATTTTTTATTTATGAAATTTTTATTTTTCAATTTAATAAATAATAAATTAATCTATTTTCATTCAGAAACTATATATTACTTATATTAACGTATTAATTTAATTATTATTAAATTGATACGTTAATGAAAGTAATATATAAATAGTTTCTGAATGAAAATAGAAGAAAAAAGTAAATAAAATACATAAACGCATACAACAGTAAAACACAAAACTTGTATTGATTTATTTTTTCTGCCCGAATTATCTAAATGAACTCGATGGAATGTAACACATAGGTGCCTTCTATTTAATGACAAACGTCATTTCGTCCCTCTGTCTTATCAACAGTAACAAACAGTAATAATATGAGTAACAAAGACAGAACGATACTTATGTCGATTTATGTTACTAAATGGAAGGCATCTTACCTCCTGTGATTTCGTTGTAAGAGAATGTAAACGTTTTGCTCATGCGAAGAATTATCCTATTATACATATAAATATATATACCGAAGAATATGTAACGGTCTAACTTTTCGCTCGAGCGTGCGAAAGTCCGGGATCGGATCTAGCTCGTTGGAAGCCAGGAGAAAATAAAGAAACGTGGTTTAATTTTAACAAAAAGAAACAGCGATGGTTTATTCAGTTTTTAAGCAACATATTTACACATACAGAGCGATAGCAGATAGCTTCGAATTTTATCGAACGGCCGGTTTAAATAGCGGCGTTTACGCGGTATCCGGTGCGGACGGGCGAAGCGCAGTGTTTCGTGTGAGCGGAGTCGATACGTTACAAGCTGGCATGCGATTGTGCGTAAGCGAACAAACCATGAGGCATATTATATGCCCTAAGCAAACGGACGAAACAAAAGTTTATTGGTTTATGGTACAGTTTATATACATAGTTTATTTACAGCGAGTGCGTAAGGCCGAGTGCGATTTACGCGTGTTTGAGCAGTTATTGTGGAACGCGAGCGTGGGCTTAATCTTATGCCGCGGGACGGCAGACGCGGCCGTGATTCGTTGCAGCTGGCGCGCACGCGGAGACGTGACGTCAGTGACAGCGTCGGTCGGTTGGCCGGAGGCCCGTGGCGGGCTGTGCGAGGCGCGTGGATTGGTTTGCGCGATTAATCGGGTGCGTGTCGAGATGCGCAGCTTTCAAAGCGAGCGTATATCCTTTGTGGCGAATTGCGGAGGCAGAACCGAGAACACCCGAGCTCTGTGAAAGGATAAAGGACGAGAACGCCCGAGCCTTATGTTGAGTGGAGGCAGAGCCGAGAACGCCCGAATCTTATGTTGAACGGAGGCAGAGCCGAGAACGCCCGAACTCTGCGAAAGGATGAAGGCCGAGAACGCCCGAACCTTATGTTGAACGGAGGCAGAGCCGGGAACTCCCGAACTCTGTGACAGGATGAAGGCCGAGAACGCCCGAGCCTTTCGTGAACGGATTCGAAAGCCGAGAACGCTCGTGCTTTCGTTATCGGGAATAAAGAGCCGAGAACACCCGTGCTCTTTACGGATTCGGAGAAGATCAGGATAGCTGTAGCCGAGAGCACTCATGCTAGCAGCTCGTCGGATCGGGTCTGGTCCTGATTGCTCCGTGCCGAGCCGTTTTATACTCGCGACCCAGCTACGGAGTGGTGGCCGCGCAAAGCGGTGTTTGTCGAACGCGTGGCGCGGGGCACGCAGCGTGTGGCGCGAACGCTAGGCGCGGAGCGCGCGTGGTGTGGGCGCGGAACACGTGGCGCGGCGTGCGCGCGGTGCGGGCGCAGGGCGCGTACTATTTACAAAATCACTTATGTCCTAACTTCTGACTATTTTACACGGCACATTATATACACTATATACAACATATTACACTTAGTGACGTATTGTCACAAATTAAGAACCGTTAAAAAGGTTAATTGAATTTTATATATATAATTTTTTTACATTACAATATACGTTACAATTGTAGTTACAGTTTGACAATAGATTTCCCTATCATCCAGGAGGTACTATTGTTGATGCGTTTTCTTTTTAAGTGGTTTCCCCAGTAGGCCTATTCTACTAAAATAATATTATATTCAAATAACATAATCACATTATGTTAAATTAACTCGGATATGTTAAAAATTCAACACAAAAGTTTTAATAAGGACCATTTTTAACTCAAATATAAAATGTTTTTTATTGTGTTAATACATATGTGTAATATATCAATATTATGTGTAATATTGGTATATTACAGGACATGGTCATGAGTCACCTCTAATTCGACCCCATTAGGGGTACTACCGCACCCGTTTCGCACCGCGTCCTACTCCACGTTGATTACCTGAAACATAATAATTCAAAGGTATCATTTAAATACTGAAAATAATATAAGTACAAAATATAATATTCTATATATACTATCGCTGTGTAATTATTCAAACATCTGACATTTTATATCTTATTCCGATTATAAAAGCTAAGTAAATGTCTCATACATACTTAACACAGATGAAATACTTTATTAGAATAAAATAATATTTTTGTTTATATTGGTAATTATATATATTATATCCTAAATTTAAATTATTGAGACAACGTTCTTCAAATCTCTGTCTTTGAGTCGATATTATATTGGGAAGTTATTATTTCGTTTTTCTATCACAACATATTAGGAACTTTCCAACAGAGATACAATTTGACACGGTAGTTATTTTGTCTTTGTTTAATACTCAATGAGAGATAAAGACAGAATTCGACTACTGTGTCGAATTGTGCGCTGGAAAGCTCTCATTGTTTATGAATGATTTTTACTTATAATTACTCATAATAGATTACAATAGAAAACGGAAATGATAAAAAATATTCAATATAATGTTAATTCAAAGATAATTAGAGAACGTTGTCTGAATAATTTAAATTTAAAATATATTTATTATATACAATATACAACAAAAGTAGCATCAATTATTGCAATAAATTATGTGTGTTAATAATATGTGACACTTATTTGGCTTTTAAAATCGGAAAATAAAGTATAAAAAATGTATCTGTTTAAATAATTATGAGCGATTGCACATATGTAATTACATTTTTATTACGTACTTATTCGTGACTTTTTGTCTCTCCTGTTCTCGCGGTTGCTCCCGCGATTGCTCCTGCGATTCCTTCTGCTGTTCTCGCAGTTCTTCTCGTGATTCCTCCCGCGGTTCTTCATTTCTTTGATGCAGCAACTGCTACATCTATTGCTGCATCTTCTCCATTTTTTGCTCCTGTAATTCTTGCAGCACTTATTGCAGCAATGGCACCTCTTCTTGCATTTCTAAATAAATAAAAATTAAATAATACACCAGATATGCAAAAGATTAAGAAAGGTGTCGATGTATCTGAGCAAATCTATTATTTTGTAACCATTTTACTGGAATATGTCATTGAAATAATTACAAAATCACAGATTTTGCTGTTACAAATCTAAAATATATGTTTATAAGCTATATAATACTTACGTGACATTTTACGAAATGCTCTCGCTATCACTTCTGTGATAAACAAATGAAGTTGCATAGCGATGAGTCTCTGGCAGGGACGGCGTTCGTAGAGCCTAGTGTAAAATTGATGTCTTCTTATTTCTCATTTCTGCGTTCAAAGATAATCGCATTTTTCTTAATATGAATTAACAATATGAATTAACAAATAAAAACTAAAGAAAAATATAAGTAACAATGAATTCTATTTGCGTCTTAGAAATGTATTCTCCCCTTTAACACGGATAAGATACGCTAGTCATAAACAAATGCAAGTAGATTTTGTCATATGTTTGTGGCCAGATCTCTCTTTATATCCTATGTTTCTGTGTGATCAGATCTCACTTCTGAGTTTTAACATACTTATTGCATTAATAACAAGTGCATTAGTTAAATAACTTACGACTTTGTAACTCGCGAGTAAATATGTTCCTGAATTGTCCTTTGGATTACTTGAGAAATCTTCGTTGTTTCGTAAATATTATCTTATTTTATTATATTATTTATTATATTATATTCAGTTTATATTAATACAGGTATTTCTTCTTATTTTATTTTATTTAGTCACTTTAATTAAGTATTATTTTTATCACAATTGTTTTAAATTCTTTTTCTATATTTTCCATCTCTATATTTTCAATAGAAACGGATGAATCGTTACACAACAAAGTAAAACGAAGCTTTTCAGAAGCTTGACTTAGCGATGAACGATTTAAATCTTGGTTGTAAAAAGTGCCCTCTGATAATACTGTTTTTCGCTGTATGTGCAATAAACAATTGTTGGCTTGCTTGTTATCAAATATTAAAAAACACGCGGAATCTGTGCAACATAAAAGAAATATTGAAAAAAATATATCATTTGATGATGATGTAATTTCTAAAGAAAAACCAAAATTGCGCTCCAAAGTATTTTTGCCACAATGGTTAGACATCGAGGAATTCAAATTATGGTTACGTCAATTGCAAGATAATGTAAATTTATTTTCTTGTTCCATTTGCGATATAACTCATGTCGCTGGTTTATCGCAAATATATCGTCATGCACTATCCAAAATGTATAAAAAAAAATGAAATGAAATACAAACGAGCGAATCTAATAAAGAAAATATACAAATTGGTGAATCATTTTTATTATTTAAAGAGTGGAAAAAAATCAATGGAAATACGATATGCAGCTTTAATTGCTGATAAAAATATTCCACACGATACTGCAAAAATAATATTCAATTTTTTTAAAGACATAGGGAAAGATCCTAACATTTTGCAAAGTATAAGCATGGCTAGAAGTAAATGTTCAAATCTAATTTCGAATGTTTTGTGCCCAGTTGAAACGGATCATGTGGTACAAAATATTCAAATATTAAATTTACTATTTTTATTGATAAAACGTCCGATATTATATATAATAAAAGAATCTTTCATGTTCGATATGTTAATATTCCGACACATTATAAGTTCGCTCACAATTAGTAAAATTAATTGATGCAGCAGATTGTAGTGTGGATAAATTATTTAACGCATTTAAACATTAAATATTAAAGTTTCAAATACTTTTCCAAAATATTGTTGCTTTGTTATGCGACAAAGCGTCTGTAATGACTGGAAAACATTCATCATTTAAGAAAAAAATAGAAGGAATGTATAAAAATATTTTGATATTATCATGCCCGTCATTCTGTCGCCTTAATTGTGCATGCTGAATGTGCTAAAATACCTGCAGTTTGCGAGAAATTTGTAAGGAAAATCGCAAATTATATTAACAGTAGTCCCAAGCGATCAGCTATTTTTCGTGAATTTTGCGAATGTTTAAAAAAAAAATTACAAAATATTAAAATTATCTGATACGCGATGGTTCTATCGTCATGCATGCGTGAAAAGAGTTCTCGAATCTTGGGATCTATTCAACATTTTTTGACTGATATGGTTATGACTCAGAAAAGTACATCTGGGGGGGAAAATCAATTGTGTATAATGCAAAATGTAGACATAAAAGCATATTTACTATTTCTAGAATACATTTTGCATTTCTTTAATAATTGTAATATATATTTTCAAGCTGTGGAAACGAGAATTCAATTATTACAGCCTAAATCGATGGATCTTTTGATTCAAATTTCAATAAATTTTTTAAAGCCGGATTTTTTAAAAGATTTACTTCATATTGAATTTAAAAAAACTGAAACTCATAAATCTTTAAAAGATATAAGATTAGGAATGTGAAGAATATCTTCGTAAATTAATAAAGGATGAACATATGAACGTGGTTGAAGTTATTCGAAAAAATTGTTTGGAATTTTATATTACTACTACCAAAGAAATTCAAAAAAGATTGTTAATGACAAATTTTTACCAAAATTAAAAGTTTTACAACCACAAATATTATTTAATAATGACAGAGAAACCTCATTTAATGACATTTCTTTCATAGCCGAAATTATTGGCAGTTTCGATGAAATGGCTTTAAAGAAAGAATGGTTTTCATTGCATTCTGATTTTACAATAATGAAAAAACATAATCTCTCAATATTAAATTTTGATAATATGTGGAGAGAAATCTTACAATATCAATATTCAACTAATGTTCAACTAGTGTTCAAATATCCCAATCTCAAATATCTCTTGAATGCTATTAGAGCACTTCCTAATTCAAATGCCGATTCAGAAAGAGTATTCTCGTTTTTAACAGACGTAAAAAGAAAGAATCGAAACAAATTGGCATCAGTAACTGTAAATGCGATTTGTGTCTTAAAATCAGCATTAAGAACGAGAGGAGAAACTGCTCTAAGCATGAAGATCGATGCGAAGCATTTATCTCTCATGTCATCAGATATATTATATGCTAATATTCCTAAAAAGAAAAAAATAATTTTCAATTATATGATGATGATGATAATGATGATAATGCAGGTCCCTTTATATCTAATGCAATAATAATGTAAATAAAAAAGATAATAATGTAAATAAAAGTTAATAATGTAAATAAATATATATAGTTAATTACTTTTTATATTGCTTTTTCTTTATGTCTGCAGAAGAAATTGTGTCTGAACAAAACATCGTGTCTGAACAAAACAGTCTAAACAAGACATTATACTCATCACAAAGACGAGTATGTACAAAAATAATGTTAGGAAATTATTGAATAAATAAATTCGTCAAAGAGGAAAATAAAATCCTATACATAATATTGTGTGTGTGTGTGTGTGTGTGTGTGKGTGCGCGCGCGCGCGCGCGCGCGCACACACACACACGCACACACACACACACACACACACACACACATAAACATACAGTTTTACTTTCTTCTCTGACAAAAAAATTCGATCATATATTTCCTAATATTATTTTATAGTGGAATAGGCCTACTGGGGAAACCACTTAAAAAGAAAACGCGTCAACAATAGTACCTCCTGGGTGACGGGGAAATCTATTATCAAACTGTAACTGCGATTGTAATGTATATTGTAATGTAAAAAAATTACATTCAGGGTGCGTCATCAAAATCCGGACAAATTTAAATTTTCCTCCATATTGTGCCTCCGCCAAACTTTTGGCGAATGAGTAAGCCTGATGCTTCTAGTAAACAGTCATAAATTCAAAATGACTATGGCGTTGACATCAGGCAGAGAATATAATCGAAGAGCCGCAATTATCGAAAGGCCTTCGCGCTGGACGATCATCAACAGAAATAATTCGGTTTTTTGGACAAGATCAACCGTTTATGACGTTATGGCAAAATATAGTACTTCAGAACAATCAAACGAAAGTTTTAGTACGCCAGTGAAGAGTCACTTGAAAGAACGCACCGCCAGGACCCCTGCAGTGGTTGAAAGGACTCAAGCGCTGATTTCGCTTTAAAAATAACGAAACGGTCACTAAAGAAGTGTACGTGAACGTTCTGTATATAGAGTCCTATTTTAAATAATGCATTAAGATTTCTCAAAAACTATGGTAGATATGGAAAAATGTTTCAAACAAAAGTTGTATGATTCGAAGAGGGAGAAGGTATCATTGATTTGACCTTAGGTAGCGTCGTTAAGGTCAGGTTAAGGTCATATTGATTTTATTAAAATACCATATTTTTGATTCCAGAATCTAATAGCTGATAGCAAGAGTTTTTCAAAACACTATAATGAAGTTCATTTTCGTTAAGTACTTTCCGAGTTATGAAACTCAAAAGTTACAGTCTTCATCATCATCATTAGCATCGGAACATTAAATTTATTAACGTGCTATTTTCGGATTGTTAATTCCGGCCTCTTTGGCAAAATTATTCATGTCGATACTTCTTATCAACGGATTCCACGAGAACGAATGTGTGCGATCTTGTTCCTTCTTTTTTTCTCGCACGTGTTCTAGAACGTGCGTGACACTCGAGCATTAAAAGGATAGCGGCTACGTTTACACCTTGCGACCTAACCGATGCCGTTACCTATACCTTGAACTAATGTAGATCAGTAACGAAACATTTATATCGTGTAGACTTATGGATACTTTTGGATTAACGTAGGTAGCATTTGGTCCTCATATGAACGCCATCTATCATTTAACATTTGAACAAGATACTGGTATACTTCCTTTAGCAACGAACTTTCAAGTTACCTCCATTTACACGCGTTATCTCGTGTAACAGCCTACAGCCTAAGAGAGGTCAGGAATTGTGAAAAAGTTACTCAACCCAAACAAATGCACAACTGTTTACGTCGTTGTGATCTATCGTGTTTGGGTCAAATATTGAGGATAGGTGGCGTCCTAAAAGCACGGTGTAAACATAGCCTATGGAATGTTTAGTTTACAGTTGCAGTCAATAACTCTTCTCCTATAGTAAAACGTTGATCCATCCATTAAAATTCACCCTGTATACATATATCATTGTCCATAATTGTAAAATAAAATTAAAAAAAGTTCACGCGGATTTATTTATGTGTTTTGTTACTTACAAAATAATAAATAAATAAATCCATATTCCCTCCCCCTGGATTTTTAAAACAATCGATTGATGCGTGCTATGTGGATCTAGCACGGATGTGAACCAAGCCGTTTACCACAGCACCACAAGTGGATCTAGCTATGTAGTTCCGCCAGCTCCTAGATGGACCCAGTTAGCTCGACTGTACGGCCTAGGAAAAGTGTTCCATGTAAAACGGCGACGTGATCCCTCTCAGGTTTTTTTCTGGTATTACTTTATTTGGTAATTGTACTTTAATACTTTTATGCATAGAATCATGAGATGAATTAACTCGCATAAAGAAAACACAATAGTTTTTGAAAAAATATATATAGTTACATATTAAAAATTTTTTTTTTTCAAAAAACAACTGTACTTTCTTTACCAATTGATTTATCTCGTTATTCTGTACATAAAAATATTACAGTACAGTTTTGAAGTGAGTAGTTTAGATTGCCCCATATAATTCCAATAAGATATCGTCAAATAGTAAAAATAATAAAAATGTCAATATGGATTTCATGAGAATGAAAGATCATATTTCGTCAGGTCATATTATATGAATACAGAAAGTGTGCCGCACAATCAAATAATAACTTTTTATATAAGCGTTTATCTTAACCTTACTTTATGTCCACGACTATAACAGACGTAAATGTTTATGTCTATCGCAGTCGTGGATAAGCGTTTATATCTCATTCTGCCATCAACTTATGTTTGATCTATGTTTGATCTTTCAATATGTTACGTCCAAACCCCGAAGGTTTTGTTTTTATGAGTTGGAAGGAAAGAGAAGGAGGAGGTATGGAAGGACGTAAACAGTAACTATCTCGCAGGTATACGCACGGAGGCGCGTGCTGCGAGTCGAACGCACTTTTATGGCTCTGGAATATGGGTCAACGTCCCGAAAGGACGCTATAACACCTGTTTCCAAGAGCAGTGCGATCGTCGGTCCTAATTCGAGTCAAGGAACTTAATCCCTTTAACTCGGGA
>JANQDE010000077.1:403894-466081 GCA_037157785.1 Cephalotes varians
TTCTCTGGAAGGTTCTGCTCACCATATACATGTGAGATAACCGACGTACCGGAAACAGAGGAGAACTCCGTATCGGGATAAACAATCATAAAAAGAGAAACTCTGTTGGGCTTATTGCCCGCTTGCCGATAGATAACCGTTAACGCATGAAATTCTTATTCTAATAGCTTATCCTATCAGCCGTCCTTGAAAGGAGGAAATCGTGGAGTCCTCAGGACGTAACATTTGGCATGTAAAATTTTTTTATTAGTCAATGATATAATCGTCGTCTTCTACTTCTTTTTCCAAAGTTCTCTTAGTACGGATGTCTCGATCACACGGTGTGTATAAAAAATTTCCAAACTTTCATTAAAACTTACTTTGTAAAATAATTATTATAAATTATTTATAATTATTTAAAATATATTTCTTCCGAAGAAATATAACGGTCGTATAGCTTTAAAAAAATTCTGCTGAAAGTCTTGCTTTGAGATGGTCGAAATAACTTCGGTCGAAGCTTTCTGGAAGTCCAAAATAGTCATTAAACTGCATTCCCTTCAGCTTTATTTTTAGTTTCGAGAATAAAAAATGTCATATGATGGGGAATGATGAAGGACTAGGACTGATTTGAAAATGAGAAATTTATGCATGGCAATGCACTTGTGAGCCGGAGCATTGTCATGCAGAAATACCTTGCGTTCGGTATTGTAAACGAATCTGACCAATTCTTGTCCAAGTTTTAATCACCATTAACAGTCTTGTCTTGTGGAACAAACTCCTTATGAATAATTCCATTCGAATCGTAGAAAATGATGAAGATGATTTTTACTTTTGATTTTTGCAGGAACACATTTTTAAGAGTTTGTTCTTCTAAGCTTTTCCACACTGAACTCTGACGTTTCGTAAGTGACTCATAGTGTTTTGTCCCCCATAACATTACTAATGTTTTTGTGAATGTTTCGCCCAATTTCACACAAATTTGATATTTGTTCTTTGCTCTATCGTGATTCTCGAATGTCAGAAAGGTATTGTCGGTTTTGTGATAAAACAACTGTTAGAGGAATCTCAATTCAACTACAGAATTTGTGAACAAAGATAGGGCAATCTTATTTATATAGATGACACCACTAATACCTGTAATCTAATACCACTAATCTATACAAAGAAAATTCAGAAATTCCCTTTTTTGGGACAGACCGTGTAAAACGATCTCGGTTTAACGTTGAAGAAAAAAAAAAAGGTAGTTTTTGATGACTTCAAAAAATATAAATTTTTTTCATTCAAATTTTGCAATAGTCGAAACAAGTGATAATCTGATGATGCGATATCAAGAAAATGTTATGATCGCACGGTGGATATGACGTGATATCCCTTCAATTCCTTTAATTTGCGTCTGTTGGTGTGTGATTTGTGACGTTGTCATGGTGAAAAAAATGACTTTCTTACGATTGGCCAGAATTAGATGCTTCTTCTGAATGCTGTTTTTAAATTGTCTAATTGTTGACAGTACTTGTACTATTAGAATTAATCATTTGACCAATGGAGAGTAGTCCAAAATTAATTATTTTTTTGCAATCTCACCAGAAACCATCTTATCAGGATGCAAATTGACTTTTAATCATGAATTCTGCACGCTCATCTGTTAGTTTCCAAGTGCGTTTGCGTTGAACATTATCATATAAAATCTATTTTTCATTGTCATCACTCGATCTAAAAACGATTTTTTATTTAGTCGACCAAGGAAAGAAACAATTGCAGAATGTTACGTCCAGACCCCAGGATTTTAATTTTCTTTATTTTAGAAAGAAGGAATTTGGGATAGGCAGTGTATGGAAGGATGTTTCAGATGTCTCTTTCGCAGGTCAACGCGCTGTGGCGTGAGCCGCGAGTCGAACACACATGTCTCAAGTCCCAGATGTGAGTCAGCGTATCATATGGTTAGTGTGACACCGTCTGGAACAGCGTTCATCGGTCCTTTAAATTTTAGGTCAAGGATCTGAATTCATATGACCAGGGAACGGGCCTCGTGCGATCTTTTCGAGGGAAACAGGATGGTACGAGGGTATTTAAATTAAGTAGGGCTATTCAAAATAACAAAAGCATTTAATTCTATAAATTAAACCTTAAGTACAATGTCACAAAAAAGAAATATTAATTTTACATCTAAGAGTATAATCGACGGAGTATAAGTGTAGTTTAGTTTTTACAAATTATTGTGTCAGTGTATTGTATATGTAGTTTATATGAGTCACAGTGGAGAAGGAGTACGGAGAGGGAGTAAAATATGGTTATTCTATTTCTCGGATAGTGGCCGTCGAGGGAGGAAAAAGATTGTAGAAGAAACGGACAGGAACATCGTATGAAAAGGGAGAAATGAGAAGAAAAACGGGAATGGTGGAGTCTGGATTTTAACCCGAGATAGTTGATCTGATTTCGGACAGATCAAAATCGTCGGGCCCAATGGAGTAAGAGTCGGGAGGAAGGGGAGTGGTGCGCTGCGGGAATTGTAGGATCAGGTTATCTAATGATAGGTCAGGATCGTAATAGCAGTAATGTCTAGGTTGAAGAGGAGGGATGGGAACTTCATCGATGAACTCCACGCTTGAAGTCGTGGAATTCGCGGGGGAGGCTGGGCGAAGTGGCTCTTCGGGAGAGGAGATTGGAGAGTAAGAGGGGGGAGAGAAGGAACGAAGGAGAAGGAGAGTCTGGGAATATCCTGGATGTTAATACAGAATGAAGGGAATCGGGTTCAAAGGGGGTACAGGGGAAAGAACTTGATTTGGATACGGAGAAGATAATTGAGGAGGAGGAGGAGATGATACGCTTATGTTAAATTAAAACTATTAGCCTGATTGCTATTATTTTGCGGCGCTAGGTCGCAGAGGTACTCGGCATAAGCCTCGTCCAGGAGTCGACGCGCAAGCCTGCGTCCACGACACCGGAAACGTTTTGCTGCCTGTCGGCTGCGGGTTGGATTCGGCAATGGTCGGTCGCTCACTACGGATAAGCGCGTGAATTGAAATATCTGCTCTGTTTAGGAAAGAGTGAAGAAAAAGGAAGAGGTGGATTATGATGATGAGTCTACTAGGTATTATCAAAGGAGGAAAGGTGGATGAGTGGAAAAAAGGATAAGAAGTTTGCTATATTGGTTAACTCCTTGAAGTTGGAAATAAGTTTAAGTTTCATTAGATATTATCCATGAACTTTGGAGGGAATAAGAATACAGGATCGAGTTCAACAGCAAAGCTAGTGACCTCAAAGGGAAGGATCGAGGTTCGCCGAATTGGTGACCCTCTGTTTTACGGATTAATGTTAAATCAAATTCATCGAATATTATCGATGAACTTTAGGGAATTGAGAATAAGGAGCAAGTTCAGCAGCAGAGCTAGTGAACTCAAAGGGAAGATGGAGAAAATAATTAATAATAGTTAATAATTGAAACAGAAAGCAAGAAAACGAAAAAGAGAAAGATCCGTGAATTGAGATTGTTGCATAATCCGAGAGGTATACATAGAAGTAGGGATCCGCGATTTAAATAACAAATATATATATATATATATATATATATATATATATGTATTTATACATATGGGGTGACTTACTAGTTGATACAGCAATACAGCAGTTAGTTGTAGGCAGGATTCGAGGTGATCGGGCTCGAAGATCGTTTGATGGTTCGCAGAGTGATCGGTTGTTTTTGGAAGCCTCGTGGAACAGTTGAACAGTCTGGCACTTTCCGCTTACACTCACGAGTCCGGACAACCAAATCAGACACAGAAAATTTATGAGTAAACTCGGATAAGTAAATCGTAGAACGGCTCAAAAAAGACGAGAGCAAATCTTACGATGTCACGGCTTATATAGGAATCCTTTCGTTCCTGTGGGGTGCCATGTTGGTCAGTTAGGATTTTGGTTGGTGAGATCCTTTTTTGGGCATACACTTTTTAATTTCTCAGACTTTGATTGGGAAGTTTGTTATGGAGTCGGCTCCACTCACAATCCAGGGTTTGGTTTTACTATTGGCAAAGTAGGTTGGAAATGGTTTACTCTGTCTGTTTTCTGCTTTAGGATTGGTCAAAATTCGAAAGGCGTTGTCGAGGAAAGGGGAATGATTAGTAAGTGGAAGTTAGTTAGGATTTGTTATCTTTGTGTCATGTGTAGGTCTTTCTTATGTTTATAGCTCCTTAGAATTATTGAACGCAAGAAGATCATCGCTGATCGTGAATGCAGTGTCGGATAGCGACAAACAAAAGCTCACTTTTCGGTCTTAAAGCGTTATCTTTTCGTTTTATGATTTTTAGGCGTTTGCAACAGCTTATCTCGATATGCATTCTATATCAAGTGATATCCTTAGTCACTTGTTATTATTGGTTGCAGCATTCATATCTCTGTTTATTTTTTCTAGAGAAAGAATATCCTGTGACATTTGTTTTGATTTTCTAGAGACCACAGGCTCTGAGCTTTAGTTTTTATTGCTTCCCAAACAACACACCTCTCAATTGATATTTTTCTTAGGCGACTTTTATAAGTTCTTGAGAAGAAACGAATAAATCCATCACTCGAAAAGGGCTTGAAAATTGTAAGCAAATGGATTCCATTCGATTCTCTCGCGTATGTTCAAGAATCATGACGATGACCAAATCTCTTTGAAAGAAAAGAATCGTGGAGTCCACAGGACGTAACACAGAAACTCGATTCAATTTATTCGCTTCGGTTAGCAGATGCAGCACCCACATATCAACTTACCCACAATTTTTTCACAATTCTTTTTTAAATGTGGTCGATCTATCAATATTAAGTCTTTCAATAAACTTTTCTTTTGAAATTATTTTGCATTAAATTGCATATAATGTCATCATTTATGCCAGAAGATCGGCCAAAACGTGGTTATTAAGATGGAAATCACTACTAAATTTCGTTAAGATGGAAATCACTACTAAATTTCGCAAACCATTTCTTAACAGTCTGAATTGTTAGCACGATTCTGATAAATATTTTGAATGTTTTTTACAGTTTTTTAAATGGTTTTTTACAATTTCAACCGTTATACTCTTCCGAAACTTATAAGATATAACATGCTATAAATGTAACTTTTCTTCGCTCATTAAAAAATTTTTTCACAACGTAAATTCAGTTACAAGTCTCGCTCAACTGATCAATGAATATGTTATTTTTCCATAGATGTGCAATACGTATATAAAACAATCAATGGCACTACTATACAACTCTCCTAATGACATTTATTGGAACACGAATTTTTGCATTCATCCAATAGGAGATGGTCAAAATTTCTCTTTACACAGACAGCCTCATAGAATGACCTCTGATCTTGATATTGTCCTTAAAAAAGTTCAAAATCATTGATCCATCGTTCATTGTTCATTAAAGAGTTATTAATAAAACATTTTTTATAAATAAAATATAATTTTTAAACAAAAGATACGTATATTTAAGCGGGATGGATTCGCTTGGTGTGGGTCAAAAACCCATGTGGAACACTACAATTATAGACCTTGTTTCGCTTTGTAAGTAGAAGAAATTATGTTGAATTTTGTTGAAAAATGACAAAATTTATTTATTAGTAATTGATACAGCATTAGTTAATGAATATAAAAAAGCCATCATTTTGAAAAATTATATTAAAATTGTATCGTTTCTCAAATTAAATTGAGAAATTCAACTATATTATTTATATAAAATGGATTTTTAGTTTAAATTTATAGTGCTTTTGTTTTATGTCAAAACAAGGCAAAACAGCACGCATATCGCGCCATAATGATTCAGTATTTTGCGTATGTACATCTGATACAGGACTTGCAAAATTCTTAGAATGATTCACAGTCTGACATAATTAAATGTACATAATTAAAATCATTCAAAAATTTACATCCTTTTCAACAGTAATTACTGCAAAGGGTTGTGCTAGGTGAAATTGTTGAATGATTGTAATCAATATATTTGCAGTACAATCTTTTACTGAAACAACAAATGTGTGATGACTGTTGTGTTCAATGGTATCAAAAACCCACTGGCTACGAATAATTCATCTACATTATATTTTCTTTGACCAATCTTCGTTTCGTCGATTTTTACTACAACTCCAGAATCGCCAAGTAGATCATTTGGCATTGAACTTTAATTATAAATAATAATTATAAATAATATCAATAATACAACATTTGTAGAATAACGTTAAAATTTATACGTGCTTCTCGAAGTTAGTCCAATCAACAACAAATCTAGAGGATATCTCTAATTGCTATAAAAATTGTTGTCGCAGAGGTTGCATTTTGAGAAAGCATGCAATAAAACGGCATGTTTTTACGATTTCCAATCGTGATCGTGAAAATCACGTGCCTTGAACATCACATGCTTAATTGCAAAATTGCGCACTTTTCTCACTCTTTCGTATTCTCGAATTTGCTTATAATAACTGTTAATGCATTATAAAACAAACAACTCCAAGCTATAACATAAATACACGATTTTCAGATATTGTGGACATATAATTTCTGGTTGTAATACTTGCATGTCACATAAATAATTAATAAAATTTCTATAATTATAGGTAAGGTAGAGAAAGTCGTGTAGTAGGAACACATGTTCATTTTGCTAAATCAGATGAAGAACTGATGTATTACTTGAATATGAATATGACAACATGTTTTCTTTTCAATATTATTATTTTATAAACTTAACTAACGATATGCAAACATCACGAAATATCACATAAAACGAGGTTCATCTCTGAAATATATATCCTGAGTCCAAAAATTGTTCTATTTATGAAAATTGTTTTATTAATAATTTGTTTTATTAATAATTTTCAATAAACAACGAGCGACGATGAAAAATCAACGATTTCCATGAAGATTTTAAGGATTTTAGGGATTAGATTTTTGACTGTATAAAGGTAAATATTACCTAAGAAACATATAGGATATATGCGAGTATTTTGAATAAGAAATTAAAAAAGGAAATAAATAAAAAAATTGCAATACGGACAGTTTGGATTTAGGAAGAGGTACAATTGATTCAATACGTACTAAATTTCGTGATAAATAAAAAATTAAGTAAGAAAAGAAAATTGTTTATATTTCCTGCAGATTTAAAAGTGACATGTGATAAGATAGATAGAAGAAAATTAAAAGAAATAACGAAAAGAATAGAAGATTAGTTAAGAAGAACAATGAAAACATAAAAAATGAAAAATATAAATAGGAAATAAAAAGTCAAAAAAATTCTGGACAAGTGGTGAAGTAAAAACAGAACTGCACTACCTCACATTCAATACTTATAATATACAAAGTGTTTGAAAAAAAGGTCCAACATTTATATGATAAATAATATACACTATATTGAGTAAAGGAGCATATACATATAAGTCGAAAATCATATTTAAGATATAAACAATTTTGTATGTCAATATCTAAGATGCTAACTACGAAAATGGAAGGAGAATATGTGAAATACTTTCTGTAAATATCGAGATAAAAATTTAGTTATTTTTTATTTTCAGGTTATTTTCTTTTCGTTATTTATGACATAGAAACCAATAAATTAGTCATGACACTAACATACAAAATATAATAAAACTAACATACAAATTGTTTATATCTCAGAAATGGTTGAGTTTTCGATTCATGTATACTAGGATTTTTTAGTATTGTATGTATTATATAATGTTGGATTTTTTTTCGATTGTTCTGTATTATAATATATTGCTCTAATATAATATATATATATATATATATATATATATATAAAATGTATTATATATATACATATTATATATGTATATGATGTTCAATATATTGTATTTATATTATGTTATACAAAAAAGGACGTATCCCATTTTACTCCCTAAAGTCTGTTTTATTTTTGATTGTTGAAAAAAGCTTTAGATAAAAGTATGGTTTGAAGAGAAACATAGAATAATAAAACTAATTTTCGAAGAAATTAATTTTCAAGATAATAAAAAATGAAGATCATCGCTATTTTTTAAAAATGAAATTTTATTTTTTTATATAATATTATTTCTTTCATTATTTTGCATAAAAAAGTATTAAGGTAAATTTGAAATTTTATAACGTGATTACTAAATATTTTTAAAATAATGGAAAGTGAATTTATATAAAAATATGAATGTATATAAAAATGAGAAATAAATGCATCGTAATAATGGATGTAAAAGAGTAGTGTATCGAAAAATCGTTGTCCTTGTTTGCTTTATCATATTACTATTTTGCAAATTTTATTGACTTTGACCTTTGATCTCTCTTATGATGAATTAATTTGACTTATATTTTGTTCTTGGTGAAGTTAAGATTCTTGGATATCTATTGATGAAAAACAGAGTTTGAAAAAGTTAAACCAGTTTTGAAAAATTTTGCAGACAATCAGATGAATGAACAGATATACTGACGGCCAAACCGACACTGTGAAATTATAAAGTAGGTTTGCTATGCTGCACTACTTAATAATAGTAAGAGTGAATAATAATAATAATAGAAGAATTTCATCATAATATGCTAATATTATATAATAATAATATTTGTAAAAATTGCTTTATTATATATTGATATTAATATGTATATAAATATAAATATATATATATATATATATATGCAATATTAATTTTAACATTATATTTTAATATAAATAATACTAATAATATAATATTATATTAGTGATTATATTAATATTATATTAGTTTCTTTTCGACACTATATATATATATATATATATATATATATATATATATATATATATATATATATATATATATATATATATATATATACTCCGAAGCAACAAATTTGACAATTTTGATGAATGGATGTCTAGATGCGATGCATTCGATCGAAGGAAACCAATTTCAAGGAGAAAGACAATAATGCATTCGTATGTACATACATACATACATACATACATACATACGTACATACATACGTACATACATACGTACGTACATACGTACATACGTACATACGTACATACGTACGTACGTACGTACGTACATACATCCGACGATAACTGAAATCGAATCGAGCAGCTGATTTGTCGTCCATGTTTTCCATCGAGCACGGCCGAGCGGTAACGAAGGTGACCGAAGACGCGATGAGAAGTCAGAGCGACTGGTCGGCGATGACGAGTAGTGAGCAAGGCGAAAATTGCCGAAGTGTTCCGGCGCGAAAGCCGTTACCTGTCTGTCGGTCAGTCGCAGTCAGTTGCGGAGCGACAGTTTGCACAGTTAGTTCTATCGTAGATTTTTGATGAGTGCGTACGAGCTGTGCCGCGTTTTCTCGTTCATGATAAATTTTGCGTAATTGTTAAAATCGCTAATCATTGTATAGCATTGTGGTGTTGCGTAATCGTTGCATAAGAGATAAGAGATAAAGAGATTAAACAGTGAAGAATAAAAAAGATAAAACAGGTGAGGAATATTTATTCTGGTTCTTTCCTTGAAATTTTTTTGTTTTGCTGGAAATGCATGTGGTCATAAAAACTATTCGTTGTAACTAGTCGCATTTGTTAGCAGAACAATGATAGTGAAAAAATTGTGAAAACTGGAAATTACAGTGATCAAGTTCAGTATTTTGGAGTTGTCTACGGATGATATGACAGTTCGATTTTGATTTGAAGGTAAGATTATGGAATTTTATTTCAGGAAACACATATATTTGACAATATTTTTTAAAAACTATGATAATAACTTTATAAATTTGATAATTTGATAAATTTAATAATATCATATTTAATGAAATGGCAATATTTTTATCAAAAAGACAGTGTCAATGTACTATATAAAAAACAATAAAGGTGAGTATGATATTGATAATGATCACGTTTCGTTTTTGAGATAATTATCCACTGTCTCGTCAAATATATTTCGATTTTAGAAAAAAGATTGCGCAGAAAAATATTTTTTTAATTTTAAAATATTTTTTAAATTATAATGATAAATCCCTAAATTTAAATAACAACTGTGATTTCGTCGTCGACTCCATTTTTCTTTAGTACTGCACGTCGAAATATTAAAGAAGTGTTATTATTTTGTTTAACAAAATATGGTTTTTTGCCAGTTAGTCAATCGTACTTAAGTATTATTTTCGAGAAAATTTGGATGTACATACAAAAGATAGCAAAATACAAATAATTTGTGTTTAACATGTCAAAAAGAAAGTGTTTACTCTCCCCTCCCCCAACATAAAGTTGTCCCACTTTGGATCTGAAAATATCTGATCACGTTTGATATTGAATACTTGTATATTATACTGTAAAAAAATAATACCTCTTAATGTAGAGAAATATTATCTTCTAATATAAAATCCATATGCAGCCAATTTTTTGCAGTTAATGCAATTACAGAAAGCAATAATTTTATAATGTTATGTTGAATACGGAAATTGTACAGATATTATTGAGAATTATTATGTTCCGCATAAAATGTTCCAAACATATTATGACACATAATATGTGATATTTATGAAAGAGACACGTCGCGATCTTATACGTGAAATAGATATTTCGATATAATTACTTCAAATTATTCATCGTATCAAAATAGCAATAAATAAAACTTGTCAATTGTTCAAACAATATATAGAGTTAATATTATTCAAATTACTTTTTACATTCCTTAAATATTTTAATACTGACTTCTCATTGAAAGTAATAGATAGTTTTATTTTTAATGTTCTGAAGATGTTTAAAAATGATTACATGTTATTTACATTTTCTGTGAATATTATTATGTATATATTATGTAAAATTGCGTTATTAAAATATTTCTTTCATAATTGTATATTAAAAATAATTGTTTCATTAATTTTACAATATTATTTTAGTCATTATTTTAATAATTTAGTTTTTAATTTTATCGTGTAAATGATGTATTATGTAAAAAAATAAAATTTAAAATAAATCAATAATATATATATATATGTATATCATAAAAATATAGACATACGTGTGCGCGCATAATAAAAAAATTATATATTTAATTTTTTATCTAATTTATAAATACATTTTAAAATAACATGAAAAGAAAAGAATGCAGAAGCATTTAAGATAAGAAATACAATTGCGTGAATTAGTAGAAAATTTTAAATATATATTGCAGATCAACAATCAAAAAATTTCTTTTGACTTATTCCATCATAATGATAAAAGTGTTATCATTCATTTCGATTTGATTAGATCATCTTTTGATTATTTGAATTACTGAATTTAACTGATGATGTAAAACAATAATATTCCTAAGAAACAGTAAATTTAAAGCGGTCGATAGGAATTTGTTGTCAGTAAATTTAAAGTTTTTTTATTATAATTATATTCCTTGTATATGTTATGATTTTTGTATTTAATGTTAACGCCGTTATGATATGTATAAACGATTTTTATGTTTATATATTGAATTCAATGTTTCTATATTTATTTCATTACATTCGAATACGATTCAACCTTTCGAGCATACGATCCAACAATTTTGTAAATTCTTAGTATACACGCGTATACATAAACGCGCGCGCGCGCATAAACAAATTCTATTTAAACTAGTTAAACTATAGTTAAACTCTATTTTAATAAAACAAAAAATTAAGAATATAAAACAGAATTGTTGAAGCAGTGTGCTGCAAAGGGTCTTTAAGTGTTTTGCGAAAATTTTAGAAAGAGTAAAAAAAAACGAAAAAATTAGAAATAAATAAAAAAAGAGAACGTAGGGCGAAATAAAAATATTTTAAAAATTGTAAAAATTATTCTCTCTAAAATGCGTTTGCTCTCATTTTAACTAAAAACAATCATCACAATAAAATCACTTTTAAAATGATAAAATGAAAAATAAAAATTTAAAAATTTAACTTTTTTAACAAAAAAATTACGTGTATGTTTAATAGTTAATATCCCGAGCTCTCGATATATCAAAAATTATAATATCGTGGAAGAGCTAATGAGAGCTATAACACGCTGTTGATGGTGCGCAGTAACTAATAAGATTTATTTAGTATAATTACAAACGTTTCGGCTTACCTTTAAGCCATCCTCAGTGTGCACGTTCAACTTCAAGTTGAACGTGCACACTGAGGATGGCTTAAAGGTAAGCCGAAACGTTTGTAATTATACTAAATAAATCTTATTAGTTACTGCGCACCATCAACAGCGTGTTATAGCTCTCATTAGCCCTTCCACGATATTATAATTTTTAACTTTTTTATCTTTAAATGTCATGTTGGCGGTATCTGATAAAACCTGAAACCGCGTGCTGAAAACTTGATTATTTAATGTACATACACATGAGAACAAAAATATCTAAATTTGCAAGCGTATCGGGACATATTCAAGACGTATGTTTCTTTTTAAATATTCGTGTATTACGACTGTTGGTCTTTCAAGAAACGATAACGTTATCTTCTTGGAACAGTAACTTGAAATGATTCGTAATTTTAAATATTTAACATTAAATAGATTATAAAATAATCAGTAATAAAGTAATAAAGTAATTTTAACATCAAAAGTTTAACATCAAATACATTATAAAATAAAGTAATTAATATATTAATTATTTTATTACGAAAAACAAACTTTAATTAATTTAAAAAACTTTAATTAATTTTTGTTAAATTAATTAAAAATATTAATAAATATTATGATTTTTTTAAAAATGAGGATTACTATTACTTAATTTTTACTTTATTTAAATTTGCTAATTATAGTTTACTATATTTTAATTAAATTTGCCTAACTGATAAAAATGTTTAAATACAAATATATATGATATATATATATATATATATATAAATGTATATAATATAAATGTATATCATATAATAATTAAATATATATACGTAATATTAAATGGAAAAAAATAAACCAAGTAAATGGAAGAATAACAAATAATAGACTAAAGAATAACAACTAACGAATAAATAGATTAAGTGAATAACACAATGATGTTAAACATATTTGAAATTACTTTGAAAAATTATTATTTTAAATTATTGTTCCAGGAGACAGCGTTAGAGTCATAGCACAAACTCGTGCATAACGCATAACGCATAAAGCATAAGAAAATCAGAGTCTTTTATTTCTTTCTTTTCTAAAATAGAGGATTCTGATAGGTTGATTTTCTTATACTTTATGTATTATGCAAGAGTCTGTGCTTTGGCCCTTATCATTTTTGAAAAACCAACAGTGATGTACGAATATTTAGAAAGAAACATACATTTTGAATATGCCCCAATATGTCTGCAAGATTAGATGATGACGAGGTACTTCCGTCACCGTATATAATGAATTGAAAAAAGTTGAAAAATGCTGATATAAAACATAATTAATGCTTAGCAAAATATAAGTGATGAAATAATTGAAGTATTAATACGGACACTAAAATTTGTAAATGTTCAATAACTTTAATTAATAAAATGAAAATAATTACAATTAATAAACAAATTAAAATAATTAAATGTAATTAATATTATATATTAACCAAATCCAAGAAAGAAGGGAGGAAAGAGAGAAATAGCAAGACAAGGGGAAAAAAAGAAAAAAAGAAGGAGAAAAAAAGAGAAAAAAAGAAAAGAAAAAAGAGAATTAAAAAAAATACAATCTAAATTATCTATTTTTACTATGATTTGTTAAAATGTTTTCTATTATTTAATAGTTAAGTTATCTATTAGAAATGAAAACATATGGTTGCAAGTATGGTTAATATGAAAAAGATTTCCTGCGAACCTTTCTTGAGCTACAATACTCACAATCAGTTATGTTGATGTCACATGTAAATTTAAACATCGTGTTGATATCACGCTGAAATCACGCACTTATCAGCATTGTGTATCTTCATATTTGAACTACGATTTTACGATTGGTAAATAGATGCTTGTCTTCTTTCAACGAGAGAATCGTGTTGCGTCTCTTTTGCTATAATCTCATCACAACGCCGTTAGGAAAATGGTTGTAATCAATTTTAATTGCACGTTCTCTCGACTCCGACTTCCGTTGCATGAACTCCGCAAGGATGCCGACATTATACGACTTTGCACGATGATTAACAAACCAGTCTCTTACTAAGTACCATATAACCATTATTTTGAAGATTAATTGATCTAATATTAATGTTTTTAGACTTTATCTAGAGTTAGATTACTTTTCTTTTTTTTGCTGAATATAACAAATATATTTTAAAAAAATAAATATTTTAGTGTATTAAATTGAGCATTGATACATTAATTAATGCAATGTCAAATTCTATGTCATATTTTTATAAATTATTATTACAAAAGAAAACTTATCAGTACGAAATAATAATAATTAAAATATAAATAGTTTATTGAATAAATAATTTTTTTAATTCCAAAAACTACTGTAAAGCTAGATAAAAACATGATCTGCCTTCTGTAATTAATTATAATTAATTCTACAATGGAATAGCATTTTAAAGTTTATTTATTGGATGTTTATCGATTTATGTTAAATTCCATCTTTTTTACTTTTAATAATGTTAAATCTATAGACAAATGTTGTTATTTATAGATTTGGCATAATCATGGATTTTCCGTTGTTTTGCTATTGTCGCGAATTTAGTACTGCAAAGATTGAAAAAGGAAGTAGTGTTATCTATTTCTTGTTCGCTGACTTTTTATTTTAAATATGTAGACGATTTTGTGATGGCTGTTCCTTCCTCTGCAACTATCCTCATATTCTTTAACACCTTTCTCCTAGAATTCAATTTATCAAATGAAAATAGATGGCGATAAATTGAACTTTTTAGAAGTGACTCCTATTAAAAATAATAATATCATCGAATTCGATTGGTTTCATAAACTTTTTCTAGGAGGTACCTTAATTTTGCTTCGCAACATCTTATTTCTTAAAAAAGAGAAATTGGTTATGGACATAAGTTATGGACTGTTGGTTCTGAACATAAGTTGTAATTTGATCATGATTTTGATTAGGATCATGTTGATATTCTAGATGAAGAATCTTACATTGGTAAGTGGTTAATTTTTGAAATGGTGGTGAATTTTTGTTGTTTATTAGAAAACAAACAAACAGTCTTAATTTACGTACAGACATTATAAGTTTTCACGAAACTTATTTTTCTATTACTAATAAATTGTAATTTTGCAGTATCATGTTTGCGATCTTTTTCATTTTTCATGCCAATATATCCTTTGCTTTAACATTAACTATTTTTTGGACAATTTTGAAAATTTGCTTGATTATAAATTGTAATATTATTTGATTTTGATTTCGCATTTTATTTATTTTTTTATACACTGATTGTTTTATTAACTATATTAATTTATTTTATCTCTCGGCTTAATTTATTTTTTATGATACAATCGATTATACTAGATGATGAATTATTTTTGCAACTCTTACATCTTTTAGTTGTGATACTTCGATTTGCTTTATTTCTTCGAACAGTTTCGTTTTTTTATATGCAGGAAATTTTTCTCCATGTAATCTTGTAATTATTTGAGAATGATGTATGTTTTATTTGGTTCTATTCTGATGACTCACTATGTGTCTATTCGTTGATTTATGTACACAACATTATTAAATTTGCATTATTATAATCTGAAGATGGCTAAAAATTACCTAAAACATGTAATTTCTACTACGTATGTTAAGAATTATATAGGTCACTGAATAAGTTTTGCAATACGTGCCTTAATTTCATCGTGCAGCTTTAAAGTTAATATCACTGATAAGTATGTCTCAATAGAAGATAATATGTCAAGTTTGGTTAGTCTGCGTCAAACCATTCGTAAATACTGAGCGTAAAACTGAACTGAAAAATTTAAATTTACATATAAATATTATTAGACAATCAAAACCCTGATATTTATTGGCCTGTTCTTTACTTAATTATGATTAATTCCTTTTTATTCTTTTTAAGTACTTCTCTTTCTTATCTATGCACTGCTGCATTTGAGTCATTGTTCGAAGCAATACCGTAACTAAACGGATGACAACTCTTTCATCAGATTTGCCATTTTCGATTTCACCTCAACGTCAACAGATTAAAGTGGATTTCTTTCAATGTGCTTTTTTATTTCTGGAAACAGATAAAAGGTGCACAAGTGCTAAGTCCGGTAAATACAGAAGAACATAGATGTTTTTATTCTATTCTCAATCGGAAATCGCAAATTTTTATAACATAAATTCCAGTGGGGATCAGAGTTGTCAAACTAAAAATTGTCGTTTATGATTACATAGCCGAATGATATTAATTCAATCCAAAGATTAGATTATGACACCAAAAAATGAATTTTAAAGATCCATAAAAGATTTATAACGAAAAAAAAATCAAGTAATCAAGTAATCACGTAGTCAACTCAACACAGGAAGTTTGAAAGCATAGTCTGAACGAAAATTTAAATAACAAATATCTTTTTCGACCGATATATGAGAACATCATAGCAATTTAAAACACGGCCAAATACGGTCAATGCTAGGTGTCAGTGCTCAATAATAATTCTATTTTTATTTAAATTAAACTATAATCTAGTACATTCAAACTACGCGCCGAACACAGCCGGTCATATAACGCAGTTCTAAACTAGAATAGAAATAAAGTCACAAATGAATTTGATCGTCGAATTAATGCAAGATGTTAATAAGCATTTTTAAAGCTGTAAAGAACTTATTGCGAAAAATATTACCTCAGCCAGGGTTTGAACCTGGAATCTCCTATCTTGCCGGGGCAGACGTCTTCCCAATTAGACCACCGAGGCATATGGTAATATTTATCGCAATAACCAATATCTATTAAGAAAATTTATAAAATTATATAAAATGATACAGAAGTCATGTTTATAAAAAGATCGATAGATTATGATAATGTCAATCAGTCAATAGACAGTTACAATTAAAAGAACAGTTAAATACAGATGTTTTTAAGTCAAAACTTGAAAGTGAAAATGAGGAAATCAAGGAAAACAAACTGTCATTATAGATACAGAAGAGAGGGTAAAATAACATTTATAAATTATTCAATATTGATACATATGCATGGTGTAAATAAATGTAAACATTCTTTCTTTAAACATCTCAGAGATTAATCGCTTCTTTAGATACCGTTCAGACCGTTAAATGACGAATGTTAAATGACGACGTCATTTAACTACAGAACGCTGACAAAAACACACGTTAAAATTTAATTTATACGTTTTTATCATAACGGACTATCTACGACTTTACATACATCATAATTTTTCACCACATTTTCAAATATATTGGATCATACCACAATGTATTTTAACTCTTGACTTTGTTGTTAATCTGGACAAAAACCGTTTTCACTTCCAAATGAATAACAGTTTATAATCTTGCAACGTGCAAAGTTGACTTCCGCTTTATAATAATTTGACACTTGCGTCCGACACGCCCAGTAAATTACGATCAACAGATACATCACCAATAAACTGCAATAAGGCTTATATCGTCTTTTTATTTCAATGTTATAATTTCTGGTAATTTTTGTAAATATTTATTATTTTAATTTGCGTATTGATAAAGATTTAATAAAAGTCAAAACGATCGTTTACGTTAACAATTTTGTAATTTTGAAAATTGTAATTTTTTAACTTTTGTTACCTTTTTACCTGAGATTTAATTTCTTGTATTTTTTTTATAATATTGGCTAAGTTAATAAATTTTTTATGAATTTTTGCATTTTTGCCATTTTGTAAAGAATCGAAGAAGCTTTCTTAACTGGAAGAGATTCTACAGATATATGAGACTGTAAATTACCTAACAGTATCATATTTCATCCTTTGTTTTGTAGTTTACATTACAATTTTTTCCATCAGTGGCCATCGCATTGCATTCCCTTCTGTGCTATATATTTTAATCTATTTAATCGAATAAAGTTCAAATTATTTTAATTTTATTTTAAGAATAAGAATTTTAAATTATATAAAACTTGAATTTTTTTCTCGAAATGTGAGTTTTTATGAAACGAGTTCTATTGCACGATGTATTTCCATAATACATTTTTTATTTTTAAGTCTCTCACGTTTTTTTAAACAAAAATATTTGTTTTACAAGAATTAAGTTGATACTGAATGTTATCATGTATGATAATTTAATGTACTCGCAGAGATGTTAATCATCGCTGAGAATTACTTTAATAATAAATTGTCAACAACTGACAATTTGAGCAATTGACGAGAAAACAAATTTAATTTTTAAATCGGTGATTCTATTATCTGTTCTAAATCGGGGTTTAAATATCAATTTTTACGATAAATACGCCGTGAACCGTTTCAGTTTCCGCAGATCATTAAAAATTTTCTTAAACTGTCGATCACGAGACCATACATAAATAACCATAATTAGGAAATTTGCGGACGCAACTAAACTTTCCGACATACAGATAAGAAAGTATCCGATAAAAAATTTTTTTATATACAAATATATATAAATATATGTAATTATACACGAAATATGTCCATATATATATTTATATATACCTTTTTGTCTTGTAAAATTACTGTTTGGTACAAGAAAAATAATAGTATAATAATAAAACACAAAAAATAATTAAAACAATAATTTTTACATTATTTCTTTTACAAAAAATCAAATTAAAAAAATAAGAAAAAATCACTTATATATAATTATATATCATTATATAATGATATATAATTATGTAAGAACAATTTTTTCTTATTTCTTCAAACTTTTTGTAAAAGAAACAATGTAAAAATTATTCTTTTAATTATTTTTTATGTTTTCTAAATATTGTTATTATTTTTTCTTGTAATAAGCAAGAATTGTACAAAAAAAGGATATATAAACATATATGGACATATTTTATATATAAGTATATATGTTTATATATGTTTATATATATTTATATATAGGGCAAAATTTGCCAAGCGTACCAGTCTAAAATTTTTCTTTCCAATCTTCTTGTAAGTCCGCTAAATTGTAGTTCTAGTAGACTTCTTTTAATTCTTCAAAGGAAATAGCTCTAGTACGATGGGTTGTGGGAATGAAAAAAAATTAAAGCTAACAAAAAAGAGCAGTATGCAATAAGCATTTTAATTAATCAATTATTGCTGTGAAAGGCGAGGAAACTCACATCAAAAGCACATCAAATTTAATTTAATTTTTATACAAGTTTAGAATAACAGGTTAATGAATAAATAAAAAAATATTAAAAAATAAAAAACGTACATTAAGTATAGATACATTGTAATAATATATTTGGGAACCCAATCAGCATTATAGAGCGCCTAGTTAAGCTGTGGCGGGTCGCGGCGCGACAACCGCGAGTAAAAAATCGTGCATAATATATCTTCATCAAATTTTTTTCATCCCATTACTCACATCAAATTTTTTTCACCGCACTAAGATCATTTTCAAGGGGAAAAATTAAGCTTTTTTTAAAGATAATTTAAAAAAAAAATTAAAAATGTCGCATTTTGAAAAAAATAAAAAATACGCTTAAAATTGACAAATTATAAGGTGAAATAATTTTTTTACTCCAAGATAATTATTTTTATTGTAAAGCTCATGAAAAAAAGTTGAAGAAACACTTATATCACATTTAAATTGGATCATTTTAGTAGAAGTTAAAAATAATTGAATATCGGCGCGAAACGGTAAAATGTCGAAAATTTGAGCCCTTGCATTCCGACAATCCGTCGTACTAGAGCTATTTCCTTTGAAGAATTAAAAGAAGTCTATTAAGACTACAATTTAGCGGACTTACAAGAAGATTGAAAAAAAAAAATTTTTTAGGCTGGTACGTTTGGCGAATTTTGCCCCATATATTCTTATATGAGACATTTTTTACTAGATAATTGACAGGTTTTGTCTTGTCGGTGTAAAGTAAGAATATATGATAAGAATAAATGATATTATAAAATCATATGCAGGGATTAATCGCTAATAATTTATTTAATAGATAATTTATTTTTTATTTTAGCTAATTTATTATTTTAAATAATTTATTAAGTATGTTGGTTAGTATTGAGAGCTTAGATGACTGTAGCTACAAATCTATCAGAAATATTTTGAAAGTTGATACATCATTTCAAGTTTGGACATTTCTACAAATAATTTGACACATGTATCCTATGCATTTGTAAACATAATCACACTTTTTAATGTGACTGAAACTTTGTAGGCATTGTTGTATAAAAATTCAGCTCGAATGCTTGAAGAATTAGCTGAAGTGTTAAGTGTTAGTAAATCAACTGTTTTCGTTTACACGCAATGGAGAAAAGATTAAAAAAAAAAATGGACAAAAATGAATTCCACATGAATTGTCTGAATTGGTTATTCAAAATTGTTTAACCATTTGCATTTTATTGCTTTTTCATCACAACAAGAAGCAATTTTCGTATCAAATTGTAATGAAAAATGAATCTACTATGATAATCTTAAGTGTAAAAAATTATGGATCAACCATCGACATCTGCTCCAAAACGCAACATCTACAGAAGTAAGGTTTTGTTATGCATTTGATGAGATATGAAAGACGTCGTGTATTATGAGCTGCTGAAACTGAATCAAAGAGTCATTGCTGAGCGTTATCAACAACGTTTAATCGAATCAAGCTTTGAACTAAAAACGTCCAATAATAGCTCAAAGAAAACGCAAAGTAATTTTGTTGCACGACGATGCTCGACTACATGTTGCAAAAGATTAATTAAAGATACGTTATCGGCACTTCAATGGAAACGCTTACTATACGCCACGTATTCGCCAGATTGTGTTCCTTATTACTTATTTTGATCAATGCGGCTTTGCTTCAAAACATGTGCAAAACCTGCACAAACCAGCGCTTCAAAATATGAAGAAATAAAAAAAATGGCTCGATAATAAATTGCTTCGAAGGACATTTTCTTTATCGCTGAATTCACTTATTGCCAGAAAAGTGGAAAAATGTGATAGCTTCTTTTTCTTCTTCTTTTTAAGACCTATCAGTTTGTTTTTGTTCAGCCTATTGTATCTCTCATATGCTTGTGGTGTGCATACTGGTTATTCAATTATCACAAGCATATGGGACCTATAGTTTTTAATGTCGATTCCGAACGATAAGAATTTTCGAGAGGCGTTCTATGGGCAAGGATACTCTCGGGAGGTTGTCAGCCTTTTCCGAGAGGAAACAAGAGCGTAAATATTTTGGTTCCTACTGGGAATCGAACTCGGAACTTCTAACATAGATCAGTGCGTTGTCTACTGCGCCACGCTCGTATGATAGCTAGCGAAGGAAAATATTTTGAATAAAATATAATTTAACATCTCTTTAAAATAAACGTGCTTTTTTGCAAAAAATTCCTCGAAATTAATCAGAACTCTTAATATATATATATATAAAATTAATAAAAGCATAAATAGAAATAAAAAACAAATCACACATATATATTTTTTGATAAAAATTATATTTTTCAAAATTATTTTGTAATGATCAAATAGCAAAATTCTATTACAGCAAAGCAGATGCAAACTATTTTAGATGTAACTTCCTTCAAAATAGAAATATTATATATAAAGCAATTTATCGTAACTGCTCGCATACGCGATAACAAGTTCGAGCTAAGCTTGTCTTAAATATAAACCTAATATCCTATTTCTACATACGTTTAATTTCAATTATTTTATAACAAATAACTGTTATTATACAATATAACATGTGATAACAGAAATTTTTCTTTTAACTAATAATATATTACTCAAATTTATTATACTCTCTTGTTGAAGAAACATTAATGCGAAATTTTTAAACACTCGAAATTTATTTGTCTCTTCTTGAGTCAGATTTCTCTCTTTTTTTATTTATAATATACAGGGTGACGCAATTTTTATTTTTCTACTTTCAAATAACGATTAGCTTTACAAAGAATATCTTTAATTCTTTAATTCTAATTACGTATAAGAATTCTTTAATTCTAATTACGTATAATTTTAGAATACACTTATCATTTACTTGAAACATGTAATATTTATGTACCATTTTTCTGTATGTACACGTGCATGTACGCGCACACGTATGCACGCACGCATGCACCAATACATACAGCAAGTGACTCAAATTATGTAAATATTACTTATTTCAAATATTTCATTATTATATTATATTTCATATCCACAACTCTGTCATAAGTTTTTTACAAGCATTAAATTTATTTAAAATGTATTTTGAATTTTCGTATTTAATTTACTTCATATTTAAGAATATGAAGTTAAAACAAAAATCTGTTTTTTATTCTGATTTTTTTTCGAGAAAATTTTATAACTTTAATAATGAAATATCTGAAATAAGTAGTACGTAATTCGAGTTATTTGCTACATGTATTGGATGTGTATGCGTGCATGAGTGCGTGCGTTCGTGCGTGCGCGTGTATATACAGAAAAATAGTACATAAATATTATATGTTTCAAGTAAATGATAAGTGTATTGTAAAAAATTATACGTAATTATAAAGAATATATTTTTTATAAAGCTAATCCTTACTTGAAAGTAGAAAAATAAAAATTGCGTCATTATTTTTCTTATCACTAGAATGATATTTTTCGGCATGTGCGAATAATTGCTTGGCGCGCGGGGATGGAGACCGCCTGGCAAACGTCCCGCGCCGCGCACACCGCGAGTCCCACCATCACTCGGCGCGCTGGCTACGTCGCGTCATCCCTACTCCCCGCGAGTCGAATATCGAGCTAGCAACGGGCGTACACTTGCCAGTAGAAGGTTGGGCGGACGCGCGTATTGGGCAATCTTTAAAAATTAATATCTCGACTATTGCGAAAAGTTAAAAATGCTTTCCGCCTTAGTTTAGTCCGCTGTAGCTGCCCATGAAAATTGTCCCCACAATTGTCAAACACCTTGTATAACTTGTTTGATTTAAATCAAACTTCGTAAAAAATATCTATGTTATAAAAGATATATTTTATGGTAACTTTTTTACTGTTTTTTTCGTCATAAACGGAACGCAATTGTCTTTTGTGATTTTTTTTATCGAGATACAAAGGCTTGAAGACTCTCACGTACGAGAAGCTTCGCGCATATCATGAAATGACAATTAAAATATTTTAAAACTAAAAATTATGTTTAGAGATTTTTAGAGTCGCCCATTTGAATTTAAAGCCCAAAATTCAAAATTCAAAATAGCGGATTCAATATGATAGATAATTTTCGTATTTACGAAATTTTGTCAACCTGTCATTCATAACATATATGAGGTTTCTCGTACGTGAAGATCTTCAAACCTCCCTATCTCGGTAAAATATCATATAAAAATAAAAAAACATTTTCAACATAAAAAATAGGACTTTAAAATCGCACTATTATAATTCAGAAAACAAAATTATTTTAGTTATAATCGCGTAACAAATATGCCCAAAATCGCTTTTTTTGGCAACCTCAATTTTCTCAAAATTCTGATAGGTCAATTTGGCCACCGGATTTGTATTCAATATAACAAAATTTACGGGAAATGACCAGTCAGTTGGAGAAAAAAGTTCATGTTTTGTCGAAAGGATTGTTGTAAAGAATTGTATTGTATACATAAATTATTGAAGCTGCACACAAACAGCATCCATCATATTTATTATTAGCAAAATCATATTTTTAATTTGATGTTGATTTTATAATTTTAAAAAACCAAGTGGATCAAATCATAATTCATCAAATCATGTTTCTGAAGAAATTTAAAAAAAAAATTGTTCTATTGATATATTGATATTAACATCAAATTTGTAACAATACTTATAAATTGTAATTAGAAATGTACACAAAACATAAACACTGAAAATTGTATAGAAACTTTCGTTTGTTAACACAATATCCATCATGATTATCAGTATTTTCCAAGACTTTTCGAAGTGGATAATGAATTAATTATTGTTCCAATAGGAATAATGAGTTTAATTCGTTATTTTAATTCGACAGTTGTATGTATTGTAAATGTTACGCGATTATAACTAAACGCGATTATAACTAAAATAATTTTGTTAATATTTAATGAACGTAAACAAAATTTTCGTAAAACTGCAATCTTGTACAGACAGATAGGAATTATTCAGATAGAATATCTGAATCCAGATAGAAATCATTAGACGTCTATTAAGCACGGCCAATGCAACACAATCGGATAAAATATAAACAAACATTTAGTACCTTTTTGATGCTAATTTGTTGCTTTATTCGCGATTTTGTTGCTCAAGTCGGGCTCCCCTAATATTATATAAGTACATACACAAAGTTCTATTAATTTTTTATCTGCAAATATAATAAATGGTTTAATATATAATTCAGTCTACATATGTCTTTCTTCAAGAAAATTGTTCTTTGCGATAACATGTTTAAATTTAATTATTCATAATTGATAAAGCATATAATTGTTTATTAATTTACGAAAAAAGAGAATTTTTAATAAATGTTTTAATAAAAGCAAGATATAATTTATATTACTATTGATATAATTTAATATTAACAAAACTTTATCATTCTCTTCCGTCTCTTCTCCTTCTTCATCCTCTTCTTTCTTCACGTAATTAATAATATAGTTTTCTATCTCTTTTATTTACTTGTTTTAATTTTTTATTTACATAAAAATATTTCAATGTTATTTTCAAATAAATTGAGTTTTTGATTGAATAACATGATCAATATAATTATTATTATTACTACTTTTAATATAACATTCAGATATTTTTGTTGTAATATGAAGCGAAACAATTTACATTTAGAAATTATTTCGATATTATTGTTCGTCAATAATACATTTAATTGATGGAACACATTTGGAAATCATCCGTAACAGTATATCGTTAATAATAAGGAAGAAAACATACTCTGTATGAGTTAATTCACGTTACCATGCGTGAACACGCAGCAAGCATAACGCGATACTGTTATGCGGCAAGTCCCGCAGCTATACTCGCGCATATATTATTATACATACGTTCCATAACAGCCCAGAACTTTTACATTAATCATCGACCATATCATAACAGAAATTGTCCGCATAGGAATGCGATCTTATTGTGTTCTTATTGTGAATCGGTCGAATACCCATAGACGTAAAGTAATGTTTCGGTTCTCCATTTGTTTCACATTTGCGATTATATGATCATGTTAGAGTAAACAAAAAAAATGAAAAATAGAATGTGCAATTCTATTCATTTTTATCTTGAACATGTATTACTAAAATAAAAGTAGAGACTGAGAGGAAACCTCAGAAATAGAAACATTTGATTCCAGTGACTAATCCTTTTCAATAGAATCGGCTCTCCATCAGCTATAATAAAGTTTTTTGTATTCTCATGTGTCGTATATCATCCAATAGTTGACTTTTTAAATTCTTTTCTTGTTCTCTCTTTTTTGCGTTTTTTTATTTTATACAGGATGAGTCACGCAATTGAGACGGGTTATATCTCGATTTTGGCAACAGATAGAAAAAAACTGTAAAGGGAAAAGTTGAATGGTATGATAGCGTTTATTTAATTTTCTATGATTTCATTTTTTTCATAAGTGTAACAATGAACCTAAAAAATGCAGATGCACTTTTTTTTTAAATAAAATCGCATATTTTTTTACTTATATCGATTCCTCGGGTCATTTTGCGTAAAAAAACATTGGGGTATTATGTTGAAAAAGTCAATATTTCGTGAGATATTTCACATTTTTACTAAGACGTAAGATACTAAGATTGCGAACGTAAACATTTGCGAACGTAAGATAGGTCAATGAAAAACAAGGAAAAAAGCACCTGACCTCTTCAAGACAGAAAAGATCAACAACATTTATTCAGTTACTAACAGATCATTGTCACGGCAATTTGAAAATACGTAAATCACACATCAAAAAATGATACCGTTCATCATAGTGAAAAAGTTGATATGTTTATTTGTTTTGTGCTTTGCAACAAAAATTCTGTGGCAGCTGTCAGAATGTACAATAATACATATCCCGATCGCATATAACCAACGCGAACATATTTTCACAAACTTGAACATAATTTACGTGAATGTGGAGCTTTTTTGAAACCAAAGAGAAGTAGTTACAATTAATGAAAACAATCAAATATCTGTATTAGCTTATGTCGAATGAATGTTGTTGATCTTTTCTGTCTTGAAGAGGTCGGCTGCTTTTCTCCTCGTTTTTCATTGATCTATCTTACGTTCGCAAATGTTTAGGTTCGCAATCTTAGTATCTTACGTCTTAGTAAAAATGTGAAATATTGACACTTTTTTAACATGATACTCTAAAGCTTTTTTACGCAAAACCCGAGAAATCGATATAAATAAAAAAAAACATGCAATTTCATTTAAAAAAAAGTGCATTTGTATTTTTTTTCATCGTTGCACTTATGAAAAAAATGAAGTCGTAGAAAAATATACGCTATCGTACCATTCAACTTTTCCCTTTACAGATTTTTTTTTCTATCTGTTATAAATATATAACCGAGATATAACCTGTCCCAATTGCGTGACTCACCTTGTACCGCATAAATCATATAACATGTTAGAATAAGAAAAACAAGAAAAATGAAAGGAAATATTATCCATAAACTTATCTGTCAATTATAACATATTTCGATAAAATATGAAAATATGAACTTTTTTTCCTATCTGAAGCATCATCATTTCCCGTAGATTTTGTTATGCTGAATACGAATCTGATGACCAAACATAACAATCTACAGGAAATCAGTCGCACTTCGAGAGTATTTGGTATCAAATTATATAATTGATCGATATCGATATATATTTCTGTATATACAGGATGTCCGTTAAATGGGGAAAGAGCCGAAATTGGGAACAAGTCAAGGAGAGGAAGAAGTCAAGGAGAACAAGAAAGTCTTCTACTATTTTGCAATTTTCGCAATAGTTAATGAGTTACTAATTATTAAAAATCGCTGTCTAAGCCCGACCTATTGTCTAATGCAAGCGTGCGACGAGATGCGGCCGTCCTGCGATCGAGGTTGCTAGGCGCGCGAGGAGTTGTTTATGGTATTACAAGCGGCAATGGCTACGCACGAGTGGCGCGTACGCTCCGTTTTGAGTTATGTTTCTCATCTTCGTTTTATCATAAACTTTGCTAATGGCATAGAAAAATGTTTTATATGTGTGTAGGTGCATACATGCATGTCACAGAAAAATATCAATTGTACTGCTTACGAAAGCGATTACTAATTTACGATTATTAATTTATTTTTTTCTTTCATTTACAGATTTTTAAGATACTATTAGCATCATTATTAAATTGACGATCAAAATTTAATTTGTGACTTCATTAGGTCAGTTTAGAATTGCGTTGCAAGTCCGACAAACAATCGATGCGCAGTTTAAAATAAATTGAATATTTGTATCTAAATTGTACAGAAATATGATTGGGCACTTGAGATCCAGTCACGACTGTGTATGACATTTTTCTCATTTATTGATTTTTTCTTTTAGTATATAATAGTTACATTTAACAAAGAATTTTCTTTGAAACTGAATAATTTTCCCTTTTTTAAGAAAAAAAGTTTTTTGATAATCTTAAAATATACTCATTACTTGAAACAAATAATATTTATAATATTATTTACTTAACATATTTCTCTGTATGTATACACAATACAAATTACATACTGTAAGTTACTTGAATTAAATAAATATTATTTATTTTAAATATTTCATAAGTTCACATATCTGCAAATTTTAAGTTTAGTTCTTCAATTAAGAATATTACATTAAAACAAATATTCGATTTGCTGATTATTAGACTTTTCTTCGAAAATTTTATTATCTTCGAGAGAATAAAATTTTCTTTTGAGTACATGATAGCACACTATCATTTTCTTACCACAGAAAGGAAAAGAAAAATTATTTTTTGACTCGCAATCTTATCTCTCTTCACACATTGCTATTGTACGCACACGTAGAAAAATGTTATTCTACTGCTAAGAAAATTACTCAATTTAAGTTTCCTTCTTTTCAAGAAAATATTCTTCGTAAAGACCATTACTTACTTAAAAGAAAAAGATAAATTGAATAATCGCTTTCTTTCTAAACGGTACAATTGATTTATTTTTCTGTATACATGTTGTGTGCGTGCGTGCGTGCGTGCATGTGTGCGTGCATGCGTGTGTGCGTGCGTGTGTGTGTGCGTGCGTGTGTGTGTGCGTGTGTGCGTGCGTGTGCGCGTGTGTGCGTGTGTGCGTGCGTGTGTGTGTGTGTGTACATACAAAGAAAAATGTTAAGTAAATATTATTTGTTTCAAGTAATGAGTATATTTTAAGACTCTTATAAAAAAAATTTCTTTCTTAAAGAAAGTCTTTCAACTTCAAAGAAATATTATAAAAAAATTTCTTTCTTAAAGAAAGTCTTTCAATTTCAAAGAAAATTCTTTGTTAAACATAACTGTTACTTATTAAAAGAAAAAAGTAAATTGAGTACTTGCTTTTGTAAGCAATAAAGTTAATATTTTTCTGTAACCTACACACATACATACATACAAAACATTTTTTGCCAAAAAATTTTATTTTGTGATAAAAAAAAGGCGAGAATTATCACAGAACGGGGATCCAGCGTTACGCGCCGTTCGTGCGTATTGCCGCTTGTAACAAACAGGAGAGAGGGGAAAAAAGAAAAAAGATTAGGCAAGAGTAATTCTATGATTGAAAGATATGTATCCGATAATAAATCGGTATCACTTTGTTTATTTAAACCATATGGTTGTTTTTTTATGTGTATCATCTCAGAAATTAGCTTCTTACCGTAAGATGGTTCGTTATCCATAATTTTAACATCATTCCAATTCATTTCATGATTATTCTATAAACGATGATTAGAAATAACTAACAGAGATCCGCTCTTTTTATTAATATTAATAACATGGTCATGTAATCTCGTTCTTAGTTGTCTTTTTGTCTGCCCTATGTAAGTCGCATCACAATTAGGCTTGCAACGAATAGAATATCTATTCAACCATTGACCGAATATCGAATGTTCGGCGGGTACGCTAGTCGAATATTCAGTAAATATTCGGCGCAACAGATTTAGTAGAAATTTATGTCCTCCCTTACTTCTCTCCTTCTTTCGCGTTGATATGCCGCTTTGCCGCCGCATCGCGTACTTGTTTCAACTAGTTCACTTTGTCATCCACAACATAAAAAAACTATCTTATTTTTCAATGAAGATATTTAATAGTCTTAGAGTGATTTCGTGCTTAATTTTGAAAATTAATTTAAATATGAGTACTAAAAAGAAGTCTCGTGTATGGACTTATTTTGAAGAAGACTTTTTTTATCAATCAGTTGCAAGTTGAGAAAGCAAAATACTTTTTACTTGAGTCTCTAATATCAGCATACGAAAGCAGCAGTGATGATAGTACGAAATCATCTTTTGTGAAGTCTAAAAAAAAAAGAGAACTGAAGAGAATGGTCAAAGCCCTCAGCCACACACATCTTTTTGGGAATGTTATGATGAGCTGATTGCAGAGAAAAATTCCGAAAATGATAATACGACAAATGAAAAAAGTATGATTGCTATTGAACTATTGTAGATACGTATTTGAAAATAAAATGTATTCCACTCCAATCAAGTCCCTATACTTGGTGGGCTGCGAATAAAAACTAATTTCCAGTTTCACTCTCAAAATTAGTTTCAAAATATTTATCCGCATTTTCCAGTAGCGTCTATTCTGAAAGACTGTTTTCAGAAGCCGGAAATGTATATGAAGAAAATAGATCTAAATTACTTTCCGAAAATGGAGAAAAATTGATATTTTTGAATCACAATTTGCCTCTATTAAATTTTAATTATGGTGAAGAATGAATAATATAATTCATTTCTTTAATTAACAATGAATAAATAAATAAATAATAACTTTAGAATTCTATTTTGTTTTTTTTTATCACAGTTGGCAATGAAAAATTTTAAAATTTTGTTGATTTATATTTTTGTAATTTGTTTATACTTTTGTAATTTGATATTTTTAAATTAAAACAACTTTTTTGAAAAAAGTTTTTTCACTTATGTTTTGTTTAATTTAATTTAAATAAACCTTTGTCACAAATTTATTAACTTTTTAAAAAATCTGTACTATTTGTTATTCGATCAAATATTCGTTGCAGTATCTCACTATTCGGTATTCCGAATAGTAAAAAAGTGGCCGAATAGGCCGAATACCAAATATCTGCCGAATATTCGTTGCAAGCCTAATCACAATCATTACATGTTATTTTATAGACAACATTTTGGTGAGACATAATTTCCAAATCATTTTTACCTCGTTTTATATACCTTTTTAGCGTATTAAGAATGGAATGAGACATATTAAATCCGAACCTTCCATATATCGATAAAAAACTTTCTGAAACACTATTAACATATGGAATCATGAAGAATTCCGTTTTATCCAATTATTTCAATTTATTGTCTTCCTTATTAGAATCATTCTTTTTGTAGAAAAGTTGTTTTATTCTCTTATTGATGGTAGAGAAGATGAAAGGAAGAAGGAAACAATTATCTAACAACATCTCAATGACCTTTTTTTTAATTCTCCTCGTGAAATTTAGGATGAGATAAAAATGACACTCTATCAACTAATCCATAGATGATAATTTTTTTGGGACAGTAGATGTTGGAAATAAAAATTAACATATCTTCCTGAAAAAGCTAGTTTTTTGTAACAATCGAAAACAATTCTATGACTATCAATTACGATTGTAATATCTAGAAAGTTAATGCGATAACTATTGCTAATTTCCAAGATAAATTGCATTCGTTCGTGAAAAGAATTGAAATGTCAAGAATACCATCAAAAAATTTTGTAGGTACCGCTAAAAGTATATCGTCTACATATCGGAAATAAAAATGTTATGTTTATTTTGTACAATAAATAATAAAAATACATTATATTAGCAAATAACACCTGGCCTGTAGCCCTGTTTATTGAATTCTTTTGATTATTAATCTCTTGGGTCTTTAAATTCTTCATTTTGACCTGTTATTAGATATTGTATTATTGAATATTTAAACGACAGATAGAATTGATTTTTTAATTCCTCCAATTATTTAGACACAAAATTATCTGTGTATTCATGAAAATCAATTTTTAATTCTACATCTGTCTTTTTTTTCTTTTTCTACTATGTCTAATCATATAACTCCTGTGTGAATCATTGCATTTGTCTGTTTGTAAGATATTTCTATTGATAGATTCTATTGATAGTCATTTGTATTATAAATGTCCTTCATGAACGTTGAAAATTTTGATTTTATGATCACGATTACCACCTCTCCGATTTTTGAGAGGATCCGGCTTTTTGGATGAATCTTCAACTCTTCGATAGAAAATCTTCGGCTGATCGCTCTGAATTTTGATAATCTTTTTTTACAAAGAAATAGTAGTGTAGAAATGACAGCAAAGAACAGCTAAGAATCTTATGAGTCTTATTGGTGATACACACAATCAAATGATATGAGAGAAGCATGAGCAATCAATTAGAGTTTTCTACAGTTTTGAAAGAAACATTCAGTAACGAACTGTGTTAAATGTTTCCACTATTTTCTTTTTGAAAATCGACGGAAATTCGGCGAAAGGTCTGAAAATAGCAATCGTGATCATGACGTGTCATCATACTGAAGAACAAATATAAATGTAATAGGACTCTGCACATGCTTCTAACTCACAGTTGTACTTCAGAAGATTATGATTGAGGCGCTCTCTCTCTCTCTCTCTCTCTCTCTCTCTCTCTCTCCCCCTCCCTCCCTCCCTCCCTCCCTTCCTCCCTCCCTCCCTCTCTCTCTCTCTCTTTCTCTCTATCTCTCAATAATATTTAACCAATGTTATTGGGATATTTAACATCTTTTTTTTTATTTGCACAATATAATATTAAATAATTTCGGGAATATTGATTTTTTAAAATAAAAATATAATTATACCAGTAATATTTAAATTATAAATTATTAAGAATGAAAAATTACTTTTAATGTTGATATTATTAAATTTTCTAAGACTTGTAGAATTAATAATAATAAAATAATCTGTCAGAGTTTTAAAAAAGTGTGTCAAATTGTTATATCAAATTCTTTAATTACAAACATATAATACGAGATCTTAATTGTTTTAATAAGCTAGGCTTCTAATTACCTTGAATTTTTGGAATTAACACAATAATACGTATGACATGTTGCGTATATACATGTATAAATGCACGTCTTATTCACTATCGCTAGAGCGGAATTATGTTCAATTCGATCTTGATCGTGCAAATTACATGATACATGAATTTGCGTTATCGCGTCACGTTGCAGGAATGGCAATTGCTTCGCTGAAGAATACGACTTACATAGAGCAGGTAGTAACCTGTTGCATAGCCTTCCCTCCTGGTTAGGTTGGTCAATCGCGCGAGTCGAGTGACAATAAAAGAAGAAAACACGTCGACGACATTGCAAGGTTGGCGATTATTGCAATCAGGATGATGCAACTTACCTTGTCACAAGACATTTTGCATTAAATTTCTTGTTCGCGAAGTTACAGGCACTTTTAAATTCTTCAAAGATTAATCTTTATAGGAAAACATTTATCATCCGTAATTTTCTTGATAATAAATGATATCATGCAATATATCAATATCAATTTGGCAAAATAAAGGAATATATTAATGACTAAGATTAACAATGAATAAAAAAAATGTTCAATTACTATTCAGGAACTAAGAAAGATGCAAATATTTCTTTTTGATTTTGATAAGTTTTAAATATATAAAAATTATAAAATTATAACATGTAATACATATTTCTTAATAAACTTTCTTTTTTGTATGACAAAAAGATTCCTCTAGAAAAAAAAACTTTTATATTTCTAAGTATACATATATGATCAAAACAGTAAAAAGTATGAAGAAATGCTTTAAATAAAATTTGTGGCATTTTAAAGGCATTTTGTGAAAGAGTATGTGTTTCAATTTTTTGAAAACGTTATATTTTTGAATTGTTATTTACTGTTATTTCTGGAAAGTAAAAAAATTTTTTATGATAATTAAAGTTTGTTGAAAAATTCAATAATATATAGAAAAATATATATGAGTTTTTTTAGTTGTTTATGAGTATATATTTATATATCATATATATTTTTTATTTATAATAACATTATAATTTGGATGTATAATTGAAATTGTCATAGTTGGAACTATTTTTTCTTTACTTAAAAAAAGAAGAAACAGTTTTGACTACTAATATGGACATGAGTAGGATGAATAGAATATTATTGCAACACTGCAAAATACCTTAGATCCAAATATATCGATTAAATCAAATATATTGAGATCTGATAAATACATTTATGTTTAATGTAGGCTATAATATGTAAGATATACAAAATATCTTTTTCTAAATTCCTTTTATTCATTACAAAATTAAGTTTATTATTATTAATTAAGTTTATTATTATTTTATCCGGCACTGTAACTATTGCAATTGCTTATTAAACTTAATTGCATTGTCGATGTTCCTAACCAGCATGATTTCTTTGAATTTTACACATGAATCAATTGAATCAGTTCTCTCGCTCAACGTTTATCGGCAGTATCATTAAATACAAGAGAAAGTGGCACGCATGATTATGTTTCGTTCCATATCTTGCTCTGACAATCAAGATTCATTCGATTTTGCCATGATACGCGTTCTCGAGAACGTTAAAATTTTTACAGAAAATCATGAGTTTAACTAACTGACCAGCAAGTGAGATTTTGGATGATTCATCTCTTGAAGGAAGTTCAATCGAGCCGCTTTAATTTGCGAATGATGATCGTCTTTTAGATCACTCTAACAATATAAATAGTAAACTATGCAATTAACTATGTATCAATATTGAGGCTTATATATATATATATATATATATATATATATATATATATATATATATCTCAAGAGACACGATAGTGTCTCGCGTTGACGCGTAGCGCGAGACGGACCGGACCGTGTATCTTTACGCGAGACCAAAAGTTGAGACGAGCCGAGATTATCAGATCTCAATAACGGCTGAGCCGATTGAGTTGATAATAAGCTCAATCGGTAGCGCATACCCAAATTATATAATGAAAGTATGCTTATTTTTACTGCACGTGCTGTAGGAAAAAAATTATTATAATGTAAAGTGTAGAAATAAAAAATCGATCTCCGGGATGTATGTACGTATGTACTGTTTCGATTTTTAGACATTAGGTGTTCTAGCGTCATTGATTGATAAGCAGTGCTTAAGTTGCGTTTCGATACTCACTGTGCTCAAAATCTATAGCATACGTAACGCGCACTGTAGATATTGAATATTCGCAGTGAATAACGGAATGCAAATAACATTTATATATATATACTAAATTATATGGCTATATTTACTAAACAAGTATATGTAGAGAAGATATACATTTGGATTGAAGCCAACGATGATTAGAAATTAGAAAAAGACAGGTCTAGAAATGCTAGAGATATCTGTATTATTTTCTTACAGAAAATTGATAAGCAGTTGCTGGTATTATTTGAGTATTTGACCGTGTCTCTTGATAAAATAAGTAATAAAAAAAATTATTTCGAAAATATTGAGTCTTTTTAGTTTTATATAGTAACTATTGAAAAAGGCTATTATATACAAATATATGTAGAGAAGAGAATGATAAGATTTAAGCTAATGATGCTTGAATTAGAAAAACATGATATAGAAACGATATAACATTTATATTTTGTATTTTTGTATATTTTGTATTTTGTCATAATTAATTAAAGAGCACCATCATATACTGCATACTGAAAATATGACGGGAGTGGTAGTGGAACTTCTTTAGCAAAATCTAATTAATTTATATATTACAAAAAAAAGAAATGATATTTATCAAAAATTATCTTTTTTTAAAAAAAAGGTAAAAAATAGAAAGCCAAGTACACGCTCTTTTCACAGTCAAAACAGAACAATAATTTTATCTTTCAAAAAAGATGTCCTATATATACTTTCTATAAAAAAATATGATATTAGGAAATGGCGCCAAGTGGAATTTAAGAAAGGACTATGAATATAATCAGGGTTGCCACAAGTCTGGAAAACCTGGAAAACTTGGAAAAGTCAGAGAATTTTGAAATAATCAGGGAAAACCTGGAAAAGGCAAGAAAAAATATAAAAGAGTCTGGAATTTTGAACTTTGCTCAATTTCCTTAAAATGCTCTTATTCTAAAGAGTACTTAATTTCTTATTCTAAAGAGTAATTAATTTTTCCATGCATGTGTTGACGCGCGTTTCTATAGGTTACCCCAATCAGATTCTTTTTTCAAACGCGCGCGTTAACGTATGGCAACGTATACATAGAAACCAAGCATAAAAGTTTATTGGCTATCGCCTATTTTCTATCAATAAAGAAGTTATTGTTGAGAACCAGCTTGCTAAATCTTTAGTTGCTCAGAGACAAATTTATGATGCAATACAAACATTAGGTGGTTTAAATAATGTAATAATTGATAAGCAAATGATTCTCAAATTATGAAATGCAAGATCATTATACAAAGAAGCTCTCGAAGAAACAAAAAAAGAAGGACAAACAGAAGCAAATGAAAATTTAAGTAAAAATCAAAGTTTAAGTTACCTTTTCTGCAATCCCTGCTTTTAAACGTTAAAATTTAAGATTACATATAGTCATGGAAAATTCTTCACAATTGTCTGGAAAACCTGGAAAAGTCAGGGAATTTCAAAATTGATTTTCTGTGGCAACCCTGATAATATAAATAAATATAAATGAAAAAATAAATATATAAAAATATAGACTATTAAAAAAATTAAAATAGTTAATAAAAAAATAACAAATTTAATCAAAATAAAAAAAATATATTAAAAAATACAAAAAAACTTGGTTGCTAGTATTTTAAGGTGTAGCAGCGCCAAGTTTTTTTTTTAAATATATTTTTTTATTTTGATTAAATTTGTTATTTTTTGATTAACTATTTTAATTTATATATATATATATATACAAAGATAAAAGAAATTTATTGCATATTTGAGCTAATGAAATTATTTATTTTTATTTTGCATCAATTATATTTATATTCACATACGAATTATTATGTTCTTCAATATTTCGCATTGCATTACATTATAAATTGATTATATATAGTTAATTATATAGTTGATTATAAATATAGTAATAGAAAGCTTCCTTATTGATTTTTGCAATTTAAAATTGAAAAGAGGTTGGTTTAAATTTGATTTTTACATACATACAAGAATGTTGCTTTTGTATTATATTAAATTGTATTAAATTATGCAATTTTTGTCCGTATCACATTGCACTAGTATTATACTACTAGTGTATAAACTAGTAGTATAAACTAGTATAAATTAGTATAAACTAGTGCATAAACTAGTGTTACTCTATGCATTTTGAACGCGGATTCGAATTGCGAACTGCGAATCCTCATTTTAATTCCAATTTAATTCGCTGTATAGTCATTAATTCACAATCTTAATCCAATCCGTAATGCACAGTATACAACATGGATTTTATAAGATAATAACATCACATTTGAATTGTTGTATTTACACTTTCGTTTTTATATTTTATTTATTAGAATATAAATTAACCATGTACATAACATTAGTATTTTTCAATATTTATAACGATTGATTTTAATTTTTTGAGGACTTCTTAAATTGTATAAAAAAATACAAAAAAACGCAGCGATGTTTATTTTACTTAAGAATTTTTTATTTTTATTAAACACATCTTAATGTTAGATATACTTTGTCATTCCCGTCTATGAAAATATATTTCTAATCATTAATATTACTAAAGTAAGTAATATTATAGGTTCCACATTTATCACATAGTATATCGTTATTGTTTGTATTATTGTGCTAGATAACTCATAATCAATACTAAAGCAGTCACTTATCAAGTAAAAGATAAAGAATCACACAATTAAAGATAAAGAGTTCTATTTCCGCAATTACTACGTTTTTTTTTTGCATGCATGATACTAGAAATTTTGACTGGAAAATTCTGTGATAGATACAAAATATTTGAAACTTAAACTTAATTTCAAAATAACAGAGGATAAACAAATTGTGATACTGTGTTTCTTAACCTTTTAAATACCGTAAATTTGTCGTATAATCGCTGCTTATTGACGTTACCGGCAGTCAAAGGGTTAAAGAACAAATACTTGTAAACAATGACAACAAATTTGGTTCTCTAGACAGATATTAAGTCATTAAAAGTTTATATAATTTTTTTAAATAAAAAACGTAACTGTAAATAAATCAATGAAGAAATCTACATAGGAATACCGCTGTAAGATATATCCTACAGTTTTTATTATTATTTAGAAAATTATTGTTACATTATGTATTTTTGAATAACCTGTGTACATTTCATATTTGCGTATATTATGATTTGTTCTTATGTAATATATGTTCTTACTTAATATCAGGCACAAGAAATTATTGCATTTTTTTGCTTAATCAAACATCTCCACCGACTGTTTATTTATATGTATATATAACACTGATCAACACTCAAAAAACTTCGAACAAAATATATCGTGCATTTTGTAGGTATTATTATTCCTATTACTAGAAAAATATCAGTTTTATTCTATCACGTCTAAGGGTCCGTTCACACGATACGGTTTTTTGCCGTAACGGTCGTTTCGCCGTCACGGCGAAAAATGATGATGGTGTTCACATGTGGTGGTACGGTTTTTTCCATATCGGTCAATTTGCCGTACACCCACTCTTTCCACTGTGACAGTCAAACAACAATGCAAACCTGTTATTAAACAATGAAAACACATATTTATTACCTGCCATGTACAACAATTTGGTAGAATAATCGTCTAAAACACCCTCATTACTTTAAATGCACCACTGAAAACCGAACCGACGACTGACACGGTTTCCGTGTCAAAATCGAATGACAAAAACGACCGGATAGGTTTTCTCACCGAATACGATAAAAGCAAAAAATAAATAAATCGTTTTGAAATCTTGGATAGAGAACGAAATGTGACGTGACCGAAATGTTTTCTAGATTGTGTCCAGCATAAGAATTACGAATCGTAATTTTATTCGCGAGGAAAAAAAAGATATTTTTTTTGTTGCCTAGTGTAATTGATCTATATAAAAAATTAAGAGAATCAGGCTAATGGGAGTCTGGCGCGGGCGTTAGTGCGCAAAAATCAAAATAATTAATTTTTTACTGCATTTTGAAAATGAGATGAAGATGAGTTGTCTTATCTTGATTTATTGGATGTTTCGGCTCTGCTTCGAGCCATCTTCAGTAATTTAATACATAAAAGTCATTCTCCGTTGTATGAAATGGGCGCAGTTTTTCTTGAGACTATCAATGTCCGTTAGAATATAAAAAAATTTTTTTTTTCACCAGTATTTGCTGCCTGCCTGCAATTACGTCAGATGGTTTTTACATTAATTATGTTTTATTTATATCTCGAAATAAACGATTTACTCACCCAGGCAACAAATAATTAGAGATTACAATTTTCTAGTGATATTACAATATACAGAGATTCCACGAAAATCCGCGACGCTAAAGGTCAAGTGTACACCACAGAGGAATATGAACGATTGACGTTAGAACTAACGATGTGTGTCACTGATTAAAAAAAATAAAATGTGATTGTCCTTGTAGTTTATTTAAAATGGAAATGATGCCATCCAAACATTCCGTGTCCGATTGTGAATTAAGACTATTTTTTTGGCGCTTTATATCATCTCTGAGATTAATCGTTTCGATAAAAATCGTTCTCTATTCAAGATTTCAACGTTATCTCAATCAAATTCATGTAAAAAATTGAGTCTATGTTCGGTAATGACAGACTGTGTGTTGGTGTTTCTATTGATGTGATTTCGGTGTTCTGATATCCGAGTTTTTAATGTTCTGTCAGTCTGTCCCACATAAATTGTATCACAGTCTTTACATGACAGCCTATATACTAAATTTATTTGTGATAATTTCGGGACGCTGTCTTTGTCCCTTTATGATAGTTCCAAGTTTATTTATGTTATAATAAGATGTCTTTATATCTAGATCATTAATTACGTGTTTTAATTTTTGAGAAATTGAATTTATATATGGTATCGTGAATTTTTGGTTCATTTTTGTTTTTTTTGTCTGTCTTTTTTTGAGTGTAATGCGTCATATATTTTAAATGTGTATTAATTGTGTAAAAAATGAGTGAATTTTAGTGGATAGTCATTATTATTGAGTAAAATATTGATTATAAATATTAAGTTTTCATTTTTGCTTGTTTTACTTGTTTTTTGTTCGTTCATCATGTTTTGTTTATTCAAAGTCGAATAGTTTCATAGTAATTTAATCAAAGAATTAAATCAAAATTTAAATTTTGTTACAAATGAGCTATTCTTCAATTTTATTTATTTCTAATAACTTTATATGATTAATAAAAAAAGAAGAACTTTGTGCAAACTAAGAGTGATGAATAGACAACGGAATAAAATATATTTTATTTAATATTAAAGGCTTTATATAACTTTAATATAACTTTAATCTAAAATTTATTTACAAAGATATATAGTACTGAAGATTAAAAAGTTGTGAGATAAATAATTTCTTTCAATATTTTTGCAGGAAAAATTTAAACTGATCACAGAATTACAATTAAGATTGTGAGTTGTGAATGTACATATTCATACAAGTATCATTACTACATTATAGTCTTTACCAGGAAGCGTGAGATTAAATGAGAAATCATCTCAAGGAATTAGAAGGTAACATACGCATCTACCGGTTCTTACCTATTCTTGCGATATCTTGCATAATAATGCGTGCGCATATTCACCTTAATTTACATTCTAAATGCAACCGGAAAGTACGTCGCAATAATACGTTAAGTATAAAAAAGGATTCAAAACATAGAACGCGAATATCAAATTGAGTAAGATATCTAATTAATTAAAATAAAAGATTAACAATTGATTAAATTTATGTCAAAAATAAAGGGATTTTTTAATTTCTGTATATAGTTAATCTCATTAATTTGCTTGTATTTTTGTATTGAATCATACATTTTTTATATTGATTAACATCTTTCGTTAAAAGTATTAAATTATCTTAATTATTCAAAAATGAAAGTTTACGTTTTATATCTGAAATATTTTATTTTTACATACATATGAAATATGAAAAAGTATGAAAAGAATTAATTTATGCAAGAAGAAAAATATAGTTTCATACAAAAATACAGACATGACCTACATTAGCAAAAAAAAAATATATATATATATATAGGTATACATAAAATTTAAAATATATCGCTATATTACTTATTAGAAATTAAAAACAATTATTTCATAATAAATATTTGTATTTATTATTATTATGTGTATATTATAATACATATAATAATCAAAAGAATAGTAACTACTGTAAAGAATATTAATTATTATAACATGGAAATCATCTATATAATGATTAAATATTGGAAAAATGTTTAAATATTGAAAAAGGATTCAAAATATTTTACGACAGTTATCATCAAAATTATCCAATAATTATCACAAAGAATTATCTAATAAAACAACAACTGGGTAATAAAACAAAAAATTAATGTCAAAGATAGAAAAAAATCTCAGTTTTGTTAATGTAAATGATGGTCATCACATACAATGATTAAATATTGGAAAGAGTTTCATGTTCAAATATTGAATTAAAGAATTCAGGATATTACACAACAGATTCATCAAAATTATTTAATAATTATCACGAAGAACTATTTAATAAAATAAAATAACAATGGAACAAAAAATTTAATATCGAAAATAGAAGAGATTCTCAGTTTTGTTAATGTAAGTGATGTCTGTATTTTTTGCGGAAAACCAATGTAAAACTACAGACACACACACACACACACACACACACACACACACACACACACACACACACACACACACACACACACATGCGCGCGCGCGCGCGCGCGCGCGCGCATAATATATGTATAATCTTTAATATTATTATTATTATTGACAATTAAATTCCATACAACTATTATTAAAAAATAATTAATTGCAATGTATTATATTACAATTACCTATAAAAGCATTTTTTTGATAACTTCATGACTTCTTGACTTTTGATGACTTCATGACTTTTGATGACTTCATTGTTATTGACAGATATTTTCATGTTATATCTTTAATATTATTACAGATAGGTACATTGTGTATTCTTCATGCGATAACAACTCATCCAATCATGGCCTTTCTTATCGGAAATTAAATTAACTTCATCGCATATTTCGCTTTCCCCAATCAACGCCGCTCTTTCATTCATGCTTCATAGCACAAGATAATCGATAGTCTCGATAGCATGTAAGATGAAATTGAATCGTCTAACATCATGGATATCTTTCTTTTACTTATGAATGCTCGTGTTTATCCAGCTACACCTAGAATCCTCTTCGATGTCGTAGAAATTCAGAATTGCTCGTGCGAACCAGGAATTCATTTTTTCTTACATAATTGGGGAAAATTGAGAAAGGTGGTCACGATTATAGGCCATCGCTTGTATTTCATGATTGATATCTTTTGAAAGTTAATTTATTACTTTATATGCTTCATTTATTATGGTTTTTCATACACGATAAGTATTCCATTCATTTATTTATACAACATTTTTGTAGGAACTATTATTTCAAAATGGGAAATTATATGAGAATTACATAGGAATTATTTGAATTATGTGAAACTGTTTGAAAATGAAAGATTTTTTAAATATTGTTAATACAAATAAACTTTAATATTTAATCCATACAGTTTGTTAGCACAAAAAAGATAGAAAATAAATTTTAACAAAATAAAGTATGTTTAATGAATAAAAATTTACAAAAGTAAATATACAAAGAATATTTTACTACCTTAATTTTATTTATTTATAATTATTTATTTAATTTAATGTATAATATAAATATTAGCAAATTGTTTTATCTTTAATTAAATATTTAATTTATATATATGTTATAGAGGAATTGTTTAAAATTACAATATAAAAGAAAGATAATTTTTTAAATTTGTACTTTTGTATTTATGATCGAAATTATATCAATATTTTTAATATACTTTTATCCTTATTTTTGCAAAATTGAAAATTAACAAATAATAAACGAAGAACCGATATGTAGATAACACAATTTTGAATTTAAACGAAGATTATTCATCAGTCAAAACTGACTTTAATGCTTAATATTGTAATTTTTTAATTTCCAATTTATATAAATTGCACACCAAAAAATGAGGGTCCATAAGGCGGATTTTTGATCTTACAAATAATTAAAAATTGGAATATATTTTACTAAATATATTATAATTATTTTTTTTATTTTTTATTTTATTTTGAAGGTTTGTACTTTAAAGTTTGTACTTTAAAGCAATACTATCCATTTAACGGGATTTGTTTATCGTTTAGACCAGCAAACCTAGGTATATTTGTAATTTTTACAAACAAATACACATTTTTTTGCACATTTAACCACAGTTTTTAATACGGGGCGCAATGCCGCAACAGTTTTTCTTTTAAAAATATTGTGGAGGACATCAAAATACAACATGTACAAAAATGAACATGTTACAACACTGCGCTCATACTAAAAATAAAACATAAACAGAGCCACAAGTTGTGATTCGTTTGCGTAAAACGTCGCCGCATCGCTTCTTTGTTTCAATCGGCAGTCGAGTGGAAGCGTGTTTGTCGTTGATACCAATTTTGAGTAATAAATATGTATTGTTTACGTATAATAAGAAGAGTAATTCAATAAAAATAGTTTTTAGTTTTTAATAAATACCTGATATTCTTATAAAACTGATAATTAATAGATATTAAACAGTAAAGAAGTGATTTTGTGAATTTTTTTTTGAAAAATTATAAGTATTTTATGAATTCACGTGTTTAATAATTTTTGTTTGTAATTGTGCTTACTACAAAACGAGACTCATTGAAAAATGAGTAAGAACATTCTTTGCGGTTGTTGTTCGAAGAGAATCAAATCGGAAAATGCTAGATGTATAACAAATCTTTATGCTGTTCAGTATTTGATCAATAAACATCCAAATTTTCACAAGTCTTCTAAAGTTTGTCCTAAATGTTACACGATGAAGCATACAAAAAAATAAATAAAAAAATTGTTTTAAGACGTAGTGTGCCTAACTTTACTTCAGAAAATGTATACGGTGTATCGCAATTTGCCTTCTTTCTGATAATCAAATGGATGTTGATTTACACGTAACACTGATTTCAACAAATAAATCAAACGAATCAGCTGATATAATTTTAAATATAAAAAGAATAATAAAAACACATTCCAGCTGCATTATGTAAATCAACAAACAATCTAAAAAAAGTCACACTAAGAGCGCAAAGTTATGCATTTGTCAATTCTAATATAATCATTCCTTCTGGAGCTCGGTGTTATAGTTCTCACTTGAGTGATAGTTTACTGTCAGAGGATGCTACGAAAAAGTTAAGAGTATTTTCGGAATCTACAACAATACTTATAAAAGAATTAGAAAGATTAATACAAAAAGTACGGAAAATAGTTCTAAAAAAGATCTTGGTTTTTATATAATGTTACATCTATGTCAGATGAAGATTATTAATTAACGGATGTTTCCAGGAATGATTTTGAGATTATAGCAAATTGTATCAAAAAGACAGTTCGTTCAACTTCTACGCGTAGTTACAGGACATGTTGAGTAGTAGCTGTACTACTACTCAAACTTCGTACCGGTCTTTCTCATTCTATCTTATCAGTTCTTTTTAAGATAAATAGAAGAATTATTGATAAATGTATTCGAACAGCTACTAGAACATTAATTGTGGATTTCATTCCGTTACACCTTGGCTTAGGACATATAAGTCAAAAAGATTTCATGAAAAACCATACACAGCAAAAAACTGCTCAGATACTTTTCGCTGATGATAAAAATGACGTAGCCATACTTGTGATTGACACTTATATACATTGAGAAAAGCAATAATTATTCATTCCAGCGGAGAACATATAGACAAACATAGACCTTAGTAAAACCTATGATTTTAATTAGTACTATTGGATATATTCTAGAAGTCTTGGACTCATACTATGCTGATGGTATAATGATGCGACAATATTGAATTCTGCTTTAAGTTTCGAATCTTCGTTTAAGAAATTGGCTTACATCTGACAATATTTTAATTGTTGATCGAGATTTCCGAGATAGTATAGAGCTCATCGAAGATTTGAGTCTTATTGCAAAAATCCCACATTTCCTGCAAAACAAACATCAGCATACTACTGAAGAAACAAACGAATTCAGACTAATAACTTCTTTCACTTCTGTGAGGTAGATTATCGAAGCAGTCAATGGTCTAATGAAAAGATGGAAAGCTTTAGGACAGGTGATGCCAAATTCTCAAATCCCATTAATTGGTGATTTTGTGCGAATCGTTTGCGCTATCTGTAATGCTTTTCGGCCATCTCGAGTTAAGAAGAGCGATTGTTGCTGAAAAAATGCTTAGACTTGTGGAAAAATCCAATCAATTAAAATTGTTGATGGAAACAGAAAACTGGACGAAGCAACGAGTCATTTGGCAGAAAATGGAAGCTCAAACATTGAAGGATTTTCCTAAATTAACTCTCAACAAACTGCGTAATTTAACTCTTGTATATATCAAATAAAGCAAACAAAATCTTATACCGAAGAACATCTTAATTCGGGACTTTATGAACTACTTGTTCATAAGGAACGCAGTGACATCATTTGTGTTTAGTTACAATCTCGACACATCTTTAAAAATATATAATACTTGGATGCAGTATAACGACTCTTGTTCTCCTCCGATTTCTGCTTAGTATTGTCAGTGCAAAGTAGGAGCACGTGTGGTGGGGTGTTGTGCACACGTCGCTTCCGTTTTATTCCGATACTTAGGGTATCAGAGGCACATCGTCCAAGAAGTAAAACCTGATAGGACTGATTACGGTGATTTTATTTTAGATACTGATCACCAACTGGTTAGAAAGCGATGAAACGGTGAAAGAGAGAGAAAAAGAGAGAAATAGAAAATTAAATAAAGAAGAGAAAATGCATCTGAAACTGCAGTCACTTTTAATTCTTATAATTTCAAGAGAAACTAAAAATCTCTAATTATTAAATAAAATATACGATCACAATATTTATGATAAAAAGGAGGCTAATGAGTCAAGACGGATGTTATGTCAAAATTAAAAATAAGTTTATACACACATAGAAGTTAAATAAATATAAATAAATTACATAACATAAACAAATGTTTCGACCTTATATGTGATCATCATCAGTGTTCGAAGTCGTTATAATTTAAAAATTAGTTATACAATAAAAACTTACAGATACTGATACGTAATACGCTTGTATTTTTTGTTACATTCATCATGATGTGCGCTTTATAAAATTTCGTTGTCGGATCATAGAAGTAAGAATTCTGGAACCAAGTGTAATCATCGCTGTGTAAATGTTTGAGTATGAATTCCACCAGAACAAGTACAGGAGTTATGTAAAATGTTTTGGGTATCTGTCGATAGTCGGAATAGTCTATTTTAACATCGAGAGGAATTAAATGATAGGTGTGAGGCTTTTCTCAACCTCAGGGCCTGCTTTTAATTTTTGGAGGATTGAGTAGGTGGAAAGGATCTTCTTGTGAATTGAAAGTTTATTTGGAAACTGAGTCGTTTTATTTGCACCCGCTTACCTTCCCTCTTCTTCATTGATGTTGGTTACGACCGAATTCTTAAAGTGAACCTGAAGTCGCTACGCAGGGCAGCGATAAACCCAATCCGCTACACTCTTCGGCGTAGAGGTAGGCTCAGTTTGGGAGTAATGACAATGGAAATTCTTCTGCCGAGAACAGACTTTAGCAGCCGCTGCACTTAGGCAGCATCAGGAACCAATCTTTTACGCTCTTTGTCAGTGAAAAGACCCAAGTCCACTCTCGAAGGCAACCGATATAAATTCTATATTAATTACAAGTCAGATCTCAAAAAAACCAAGCTAGTTATGTTATTATCGTAAATTACCTTTATTATTTCTTTCGTGAGGTTACAGGATTGTTAACTAGGATGCTTAATTCAAGCGAGAACGTAATAGCGATACGAGCGACAACGTAAGAATAGCAACTATTTGCAAAGGAAAAAATGCGCGAAAGTTCGCGGAGAACCAAGATTGAATTACAAGCTGATATCGACTCCGACACTCTGACACTCTCTCTCTCTGACTTGAACGACGTTTTTCGTCTCTATTTATACCCCAAAATTTACCACTACCACGCATGAATTTCTCAAGGGAGAAAGGTTTATCTCGATTTTCGTCTAATTTCGGGCCCTTCTAGTAGCTCTACATATCAAATGTTAGTTTACGTCAACTCTGCGTGCTCTATTTATTGAGATTGATTCATAAATCAAAAAATTATCGGTACGTGAAATCGGTTGTTTATATCTTTAGACTTGTTAGCGACCCTTCATAGAAGACGTTATTCTTTCCTGGTTTATGTTGCGATAAGTCAGCGTGTTATCTGTTCTATCGTAAATTAATTGTCGGTGCGTGACAGTATAGATAAATCTTATTTTTCTTTTATTATTTTATATTATTTCTAATATATACAAATTTTGTTTTTTTCAGTAATCTTTTTTTTTAATTGATTGTTTAGTTTAGATTTTTAATTTATTTTATATTTCAAATAATCTGCTTCCCCTAGCTACTCGAAAAATATTGCTAAAGCGGCTCAGGTGCGATCATAAGGAAAAGATTAAAAGACTCTGGTATGTACAGAATACCACTACAAGTGGAGAGCAATAAAACAGATTAGAATGATGATAGCAACGAAGAAATTCGTTGCTATCATCATAAGAAAAACGAGGGAGAGTGAGATAAAAGCTAGTGGTATCTCAAGTTTTTTGTAGTCTTGTAAATCCTGAGGCTCACATTATTTGTGCAATATTAAGTTTTCTTCTTTTCTATTTTTTCTTTTAAATTAAAAATATCAGCTCAAATTTATTATTAAAAATAATAGCTGCGTCATTGTCTTCTATGGTCATATTGCGGAAAATCATTTTTAAACTGATCATTTACAATAGTTTTTGGAGAGTAAATGACGCAAAATATAATAATTTTAAAGATATCATGAAAAAATATTGATAAAATTGTTAAAGAGTATGTAGATATTAATAATTAAATTCAAAATAAATCTAATTATAAGTTACAAAAAGATTCCTAAAGCCTATCTTTTTAATATAAAAAGTTTAAGACAAGGATTAATTTAAAAAATTGTTTTATATTAAACTGTGTTATAAAATATATATTTATATTTTAAAAGATATTTAAGAAAAAATATTTCTATTAAATTCTCGAAGAATTAAAAAGTCATTAAAAGATTAAATTAAAGAAATATACTAAAATAAAATATTAAATTTGATTTATGACTTAAGAAAAGAAATGTGTGACTTGAGAGAATAATAAAATTCTGCAATAAATATATATATATTACGATTATGTGTTAACCAGATATTAATTTTAATTTTAATTTCAGGAAAAGAATTGCAAATAAAGTAATGACTTATTGACTAATAATGAACTAAAATTTTGGCTAAAGTTGTTTCCAATTTTAATTTATGAGTTCTTTAGTGAAGTTCACATTTCTCTTTTTTATCGATTCAATACAATTATGAACTTAAAAATTAGAATGATTCTTTTACATTCTGCATTCTTTAAGTTGATTCCCTTTTTTTCTTTTGTTTATTTTTTTTCCATTTTTTCTTAACTATGCGTCATATGATCGAGAATATACACCGAAAGGAACAAATTCCTGGTCTCTTTCTCTCTCTCTCTCTTTCTCTTTCTCTTTCTTTCTCTCTCTCTTTCTCTCTCTCTCTGTTTGTCTTTTTCTTCAAGTTCCGAGGAGGTCGCGAGCAAGGCCACTGCGGGCGTTGCTCTCTTAAGTCCAATCTCACGTATTGAGCTGTCATATACGTTCACTTATATATGTGTACATTTCTATGATTATCAATCGTTCAATGTGTCATTGTAAAAAATATTCTATTATAGAAATCATCAAAATTCAATAAAGAACGTCAATAAAGAAAATTTGAATTTTGGATAAATTTCCGAAAATGCCCGAATGCTATAAATTTTGACAGAAATGTTTCAAATATCAAATGAATATTCTTAAATGAATTTCCATCGATAAAAACATTTAATACTACCGATGAAAACATTTAATATCAACAAATGTATAAATAAAATTATATATCAGTTTAATTCAACATATATTTTTAACTTCGACGTATATTGTCAGTAGAGTATTTTCTACAATTTTCATGTAAATGAATGTAAATATAATAAATAAATGAGCTTAATAAAATAAAATTAAACAGAGCTAATTTAAGATATTTTCACAAATAATAACTGAATATATTTATTAAATCTTTACCTTATTAAATGAATGAGTCTATAATATACTAAAATAATGGATAACAAAAAAATTAGCAAGATTCCTATGCAAGGTAAGACGTATCATGAAACAAACATAATGTATATATTAAAGTTGGAATTTAGTGAATTGACAAGTCTCTATGCGAAGCAACACTTTTGACTTATTTCAGACAATTCGGCATTATTAATCATTTTCTGTTTTCCAAAAAATCCACGAAAACACAAAGAAAAACGTGAAAAAAAATATGAAGAAAAAACATTTATATATTTAATTAATACATTATAACTATTAGGATATAATTATTAGGTAATTTAAATTTTCAATATCTACATTTGTTTTTTTTTACAATCAAAGCAAGACATGCACTAGTGCCAATCATAAAAAAATATTAAATATAATATTATGTCTTTGACAAAATATAATTTAATCTTATTGCATTTGCGTTTAACTTTATTTTAATTTTTAGTAGAAAAATTATCGGAAAATAATATATTAGAAAAGATGACAAGCATTATTTTTTAAATCTATGAATAAATAACAATTGATGAGAAAAAATCTCAGACATTTATAAGCATGTGATCGCATGCGCGTGTATATATAATGTGTGTCATAATTGGTTTTGGAATATAATTATAATTGCTGATTGTTCTCGAGATCAAAATTGTTTGTGTTTAAATATTTAATTATAATCTAAAATAAGTATTTTTTTATTTCATTCATGCGGGAGTATGAATCGTGCATGCGTTTGATTGTCATGAATGTATATAATCGAATTTATACAATGGTAAAACACGACAAATAAACATATCAACTAAAAATTTTTATTGAAAAATAATACAAATTATATACAAATATATAAATTATGTATAATATTATATAATACTATACAAATTATGTACAAGAAATTTTTATGTATAAAAGATTTTTTTATATTCAAGAGATCACTGAGTTCTATAAAACATTGAATATATTATTTTTATCTTACTTTATATAAATTAATGATGATAATTTAATAAATATATATATTTGAAGATTTGTGCTTATATACGCAGCACAAATATTTTAGATAATTTTAGATCGTGATATCAGATATTGATTAACATATCATTTTGAAGAATATGTTTTAGAGATGGAATTTATCGCAATAGAATCGTGTCAAGGTGAATGTAAATGCGACACATGTGAACATACGTATTAAATTGATACATTGCGATAAGTCACTGTGGTAAACAGCACACTTCAAGTTAGACTTAACTAATAAGTTATATTACGCTTAACTGTGTTAAGCTTAATTGTATCATTATGAAAGATGTGTAACACATTCTCTCAACTTTTTCAAAAAAGATTAAATAAATATTTTTTTCTTGCATATATATTCTATTATTATTAATAAAATTCACTTTTTGTCTAGTTAAAAAATTATATTAATCATGATTCATAAATGTACATGAATATTAATCTTATAAAACACAACTTATATTATTTATCATCAATTTCAACAATCCAATAGATATCTCTATTATGTCATTATATGTTGCGAATAAAATAGAAAGTAAAAATCATTAACTTTATACATTTTTTAAGTGAGAGAGAGAAGAGAAAAGTCGAAGAAAGAAAGAAAGAAAGAGAGAGTGTGAATATTTTCAACTCTTTCTTTTCTTTTTTCTCTTCTCTCTCTTTTCTTTCTTTCTCTCTTAAAAAACCTATGAAGTAATGATTTTTGCTTTCTGTTTTAGTCACAACATATAATGACAGTATAATGATAGTGAATGCACAAATATGTATTAGCACTAATACTAACATTTATTATAATTGACGAATATAATTACGAATGTACGGTTTTTTGAATATGAAATTACATAGAATAAGAATGATAAACAAAAAACAAGGTATTACTCGAACGTATTTGCGTGGCACACGTGATTGCGTAATGTACTTGTACTTTAGACACAATAGTGATGTGCGTTACTGTGCATATGCAATTTTGCATATATAGTTAGTTACACGATTAAATACTCTTTTTATGACAAGTACTTTAAAGTTAGTTGTCATAAACAAAAATTCTGTAGACAAAAGTTGTGTGGCTCGAAGGGAACAAATATTGATAAAATATCTAAAAAATATATAAAATATATAAAATATTTAAAAAATATTGAAGTATACCGGTATATCTTCTTGGCCGTTAATTTAAAATTGGTAATTAAACGATGATTAAATGCACGACTCTCTAACATGCATCTTTCCATATTGAACGAAACTGAGTAAAAGAGGAATGTATTAACGTGTCATCACTTATTAGCTGGAAAACGGGGAATCTATTCAAAAATACTCATATACATCCTCGCGTATACTCATTATGTTCTTTCGAAATAGACTGCGCGTGCTTGAGAATGCAAGAAACGTGTATAAAAATGATAGAACGGACTAAAAACGGTCCATATGAAGTGTAAAAATAGTGAAATATTTTTATAAAGGTTACAACGTGTTTATATTGTAACGTTATATACAAGGAAAGAGTGGGCAATCTCTTATGAGCATACAGATTAACATGAAAATAACTCATTTTCTATAAATCTTTTTTTTTATGTCGTACAAGACATTCATCTTCAACAATATTCATCTTCAAATTAAGATTAATATTTGAAAAATATTATTCTTAAATATCTGGATTGGTGGAAACGGGCATAATCTTTCTATTAAATTTTCTTATAAACATTTCTTATTAAACATTTTTTTAACAAACGTTGTGAAAAAAAGATAATATTCATTAGAATATTATCGATTTAGTAGCAATAATACTCTCGAATTCGCTTTGTTAATTATTAATAGTCCTTATTTAACTCTTTCAGTTATTGGTTGTGTAAACAAAAATATTGAACATAAACTGAAGTATGTCATAGACAATTGAGTTTTCTGCACATTTAAGAGCCATATGTCAAAAATATTCAATATTGAAAATTATTTTAATTAATTATTTTTTATTTTTAAAGCTAAAAAATTTTAATTACATTTTGTTATATTTGTCTTATACCGTTTCTTGTAAAAAAGATATTAATCAATGTATAGAACAGTGATAATATCAATAAAAATATATAATAATAATATACTAAATATATTAAATAATTAAAAAATATTATTTTATTTAAAATTTTTTAAATTTATATATTAGCACACGCAAAATCTATTGACATCATAAATAATTTTGATAATTCCTTATTAAATCATTTCCAAAGTGTGAAATGTAACTAATAAAATTATTTATTATTCAATTTTTTCAATGGTGTCAATGAATTACGATTTCATAAGAAATATGTTCTCTTCCTTGAGAGAATGTTGACTCCTTTCCTACCATGTAGGAATCGTACAGTTTGCATTAACGCAATGCAGCATATTAATTTCAAGGATAAATTAAAGAAAATAGATGTTTAGCATTAAAGAATCTCGGTTGTATATATAATAATATGATTTCAGTGTTTAAACGAATGACGAAATCAAATTATTCAACATGTTTCATTATTTTAATTGCTTTTAAAATGAATTAATAGACGATTTAATAGATAATAAAAAATAAAAATATACTAAATATGGAACAATGTTTGTTATATAAAAATAAATAAATAATTTAAAGAAAGATTTTTTTAAAATTATTATTGAAAAGATAAATTATTTGATGTGTTAAAATATTTATTGTCACAATAAATGCGTTTATATAATTACGTATTTGAAATAATGCATTGAAATATCCATATAAATATGTAATATTAAAAATAGTAATCGAATAGTAATATTAAGACTTAAGAATAGTAATCTATTAATATATCTATACATATAATAACAAAAGTAACAAAAGTGCGAAAAGGAGAAAAAAAAATTGGTGAAATGTTATGTGAATTTTATTCTACTTCTCTGTGATCCGAAAATGCATTTAAACGAGTCAGTTCCTTGAAAAAAAAAAAATTATTTTATCCTCTTTTCTGGACAGATTATTATTACATTAAATGATAATATATAACAGGTTTATAACTTATTTTATAACTGCAAAACTGTAACTTCTTAATAAGCATTTATTTATATGCTGGAGCCACGTAAGTAAATAAACATTTCAATTGTCAGAAATATTTTTATTTTTTAAAATATAAATTAATGATATAAGCAGACAATACATGTAAAATTATATTAATATCTACGATATTTTATATATGCAATTCTAACAAATTTTTATATAAAATATCTTGTAAAATATTCATTTCTTTATCTTAATACTTTAATACTTAATCTTAATACTTTAATACTTTATTTTTTTATTAATCAACGTTATATATTTATGAATCATCTATTTACTCTGTATATTCATTTATTTTTAAATAATAGTATATAGACTGACCTCTGAAAATACAACTATTTAAAAAGGCACAGCCTTTCTAAAGCTAGATTTTCATGCTAATGTTTCTTGTATGATTTTATATATATTTTATGTTATATACATTTTCAAGTTCACCAAACTACGCACCGAATAAATTTTCGGTTTTGAAGTACAATCATAAGCTGAACAAAAATAGTATTATTATCACGAATCGTGATTCACGATATGAAATTGATAATCAGTTAATAATATTGATGCTAACAAGCATCTGTTAATCCCCCCCACCCCCCTCCAAATACTGTAAAGAATTTATTGCAAAAAATAACATCTCAGCCAGGGATCGAACCTGGGACTTCTTGACTTTTCGTGGCAAGTGTCTTAGTCGTCGATCACTGAGGCATGTGGTGATATTTATCGCAACAATTGGTAATGATTGCGTTCAGCAGAAAAAGCAGCTAGTAAGCGCTTTGCGCTGATTGGATTATACATTTAGATTTACATCTAAATTGAAATAGGACTATTATTCTAGATCTAAAAATAAAATCCAATCAGTGCAAAGCAGCTTACTAAGCTGCTTTCTCTACTGAACGCAACCAATGTTTTTTAGAAGAACGCATGTCGACGCGCGCGTGTTTTTAAATAATAAAATATAGACCGATCTCTGAAAATACAACTAATTAAAGAGGCGCCTAACGGCCTCATTAATCTTTATTCTAGTATACAGTATTTATTTGGAAAGGTCATTTATCTAATTAAGAGGAATGCTAAAGCAAAGACCGAACTCCGACCGGAATCCTGTTTTATCGACTGAACGCACTTATACACCTACGATAACATGAACATTTACGTAATATGACACATAACGGGTGAATTCGTTTTTGCAGTCACTGCTGCAGAAGATATCATTTTATCTTTGTTTACGTCCAATGAACAATGAAGATAAAATGATACCCTCTGCAGCAGTGACTGCAAAAACGAATTCACCCATCTATATCAACATTGCACGCTTCCGCACATCCCAGCAAAAATGGATTGAAATGGACAGAAATGGATTTCGTTTTGTTTGTATCAAATCCAGATTCTGATCTTTTGAATTCATTTCTATGCAATTAAAGTTTCCAAATTTTTTAAAATCCATTTTAATCCATATGAAGAGATAAAAACAAAGCGCTTCTTATTTTTTTCAATTAAAAATAAATATGCAGACCATTAATTCATTTTAATCTATCACGCGGGATTAAAACAAATGATTTCTACTTTTTAAATCCAAAAAAAGTTATTTGGATCATACAATTTATTTTAATCCATGACATAAGATTGAAATGATGTAAATGCTATTTTTTCAATTCATATTTTGTTCAAATGAATTAAAATGGATTAAAATTTTCAATTCATTTTAATCCATTTTCGTTTGCTTGGGATATATGTACATAAGAAATTTTCGATACTATTCGTTTATTTTAAAACCTCTAATCCATTTCTAACATCACAATATTATTCTTTCATGTAATCCCTAGTCTAAATTAAGCTTATTGTTTTATATGTACAAAGTATAAAACTTTTATATTAATCAAATGATGTTGTGAGTTAACGTCAGAAATCGATAACAAAAATTTCCGAATTTTTTTTTTCGCTTTTCATATAAAATTGGTCGGTTTGGACTATATTATTGTCTATATTTTAATTGTGGCGAAAGATTTTATAATTCTGTGTAATAAATAAAAAGAATAGCGTATTGGGAAAATAATGGCGTTTAGTCGGTAAAACGAGTGACGCCCGTTTGACCACGTTGCAATTGAGCACCAGCCACTCACAGCGCTTGAACAGTGGAAAGCCTCTAGGCACCGGCTGCTGTGAGTGGCTGTGGTCAATCGCAACGTGAGCAAACGGGACAACAACTGGTAAAACAACCAACTCTAGCATGCTCTTAATTGCTAACAGTATCATTTGCTGATATAAAAATTTTTGCTTACAGATAGATTGCCTACGAGTTTTAGCGAAAAAATTGCACAAATAAAAAATTAAAAGACGAAGATACATTTGCACACAAGCTGTATTGCACATAATATTATTATTTACAGATTACTTATAAGCACTGTTACACACATTAATAGTACATTCGGAGAGCACGCTATCTACGCTATTTATATATAACGTGTATTCTAACTTTATTCATGAAATGTAAAACAAGAATAGAATGATATAATAATTCTGATAGCGCGCTTCCAAACACAGCCAAATAGCGAATTTGGTTGGATGCACTAGTGCGCACTCAGTGCACATAAAAATTATACACTAATCTGAATAAAAATAAAGATAAAATATGTTAAATGATAACATGCTCAACACATATTTTATCAAATAGCGCAATAAAGTATTGAAGATTTCGCGATTTAATCCGTTTTTCTATTTATATTAAATATACATCTTTATGTTGCACATGGAACATAATGTCCATTAAACATCGTATTATATATTTAGTATTAAATTAATTCATTATTAAATAAAAAATCCTTAAATATAAATGTTTTTTTATTTTAGTTTTAATAATAAAAAAAGTATAATTGCAAATAAAAAGAGTATTAAGATTTGTAAAAAACTTTAATATATCTATTATATAAAAATCACGATACAAATATAATTTAATATTAAAAATATGTTTACATTAACATATTATAAATATAATCCTCTTATTTTGCAACTGATGATGATAGCATACATTTATGCCAATGCAAAATTTCGTACAATTTTAGAAATATAACCGAACACATTTTACTCCCATAACATGGGATGCGGCGAATTCCAACCACTTAATGCTTATTGCGACGATACATTTTCATTTTTCAATGCAAAAAAAATTACGGAGTACTCTTCGAACCTTCTAAAATAAGATGTAACAGATTCCCATTAAAAAAATTTTAATTTTAAAATAGTGAAAAAAATTGAATAAGTAACAGAAAATAAGCACAAAAAATTCAGCCAGAACTTAGGATATCCTAAACTGCAAGTTTAGCTTAAACCCTAAATGCAGTTAAGGATTAAATTAACCTTTACAAGACGAGAGTGTATATATATATATATATATTATCACTATTTATTTTTTATATTGTAAGCATGTTGTAACTTCTATATTCCTCGTTAATACTTATTCTGCTAGACGTAGCATTAGTACGTGTAACGCCCTGCTTCAAAAATATTATATTAATTCTGAGAAAGTTTTATTTTTTACAAACTACTTTTTTAAAAATCTAATTATATAAATTGAAAAAAATAAAACTAAAAAACATAAAAGACAAAACAATGTAAAATCAATCCATGAACTCCACGATGCATTTTGTGTTATCATGAAATACTATCATTTTATATAAATCTTAGTCGTGTATAGTGAAATTTGTGAATATATTCGTTTTTTTTTAGAATTTTCAAAATTTTATGTATATATTATTTGAATTCAAAATCAAAAACATGTACGAAAATTTATTTTTCCGATTATCAAATCGCTATATTAGATTTGTCATTTTGAATTTTAAATTTCTTTTAATAAATTTGAATTTAACGAATCCCTTACAATAAATTTTTAGACAATTTGACAATTTTTAAATTTTGACGTAGAAGACGGAAAGCATACATACATTGGCTCTGAAATAATATCATATTTTGAGACAAGAAATACAATAAATTATAATAAAACTTATTTAAAGAAAAGCTGTAAGATTAAAAAAAATTAACCCACTCATTCTTTAAAAATTAACATAGATGCATGTTTGATAATCAGTTGCGACATCTTTATATACAAATAAAGATATTTATATATAATACATCTTGTATATGATCTTCATACACAGGAAAATTGTATGATATAATTAATTATTTATATCGTTTTAAGTATGTTTTAATCTCGATTTATAATAGGTATAATAAGATTGATTGGTTAAATTCTTATGATTTAAGAATGAACATTAGATGTTTTATTCTGTTTGAGGTATATTTTTTGGGCAGCAACCGCCCCATAAAGAAGAAAACGGAACTCTCCATAACGAGCAATGAAACTTTTGAAATGTCGTCATTTACTTACAAATGTGCAAATAATGTGACAAATATTTATACTTTAAAGTTTAAATTATAGAATCTGTATTGTTAACTTTATTTGTTAATAACTTTTTAACACAAATAAGTTTAAAATCTTCTGAAGATCTGACAATATATATCAAGATCAAGATTATCAGAACTCAGTCTTTTATTTAGCCTATATACTTCGATATATTTAGTCTCAATTTTTTTATTTGTTGCAATAGAGCTTGTAGACATAGATACCAGAGGACATGGCTCATGCGGAAGTTTTAAACTATTATAATTACATTTTTAGCAAAAGCATTTTATGATAATTTGTTTTTTGAAATCAACTAAATCATACAAATTGATATTATTAAAAAATAATAAATTATCGTACTCTGTTGAAATCATTACAAATTCTCATATTTTTGTGCTCCGAAAAAATGAGAAGACTTCGTTTGCAACTACAAATTAATTACTAATAATATTGTCGACATTCCATTTGCTGACAATTTGTTTACATACAAAAATTTTTATTTAGATTGAATGCCTTCAAAAATTATTGCGCACAAATAATAAATTAAGAGACGAAGGCACATTTGCGCACACGACACTATTGCGCACAAGCTGCATTGTACATATGATATTATTGCCTACAGATCGATTATCTACAAGCATAGATGCCAAATTAAAGATGCAACTCACGCGATAGTTGAATGGAAAGGATGTGCACACAGAGAAAAAGCACGTACACATCCCGAGCACATCAACAAGCTCGTCTCAACATACGAGTACGATCATTTATTTATTAATCAAATGAAAAAAAATGCCTATACGGTTGTGGCTGGATATGCCCAATAATACTTTTATGTACAAATTTGGATACATCTTTTTAGTTCATTTTTAAACTGCATGTCGATTATTTGTCGGATTTGCAACGTAATATCGACCGTATGGGCTTTTTCTTTTATTTGATTGATTTATTTGTAAGTAGTAGTCTAGATTAACTTATTATTGTTTATACATGTCATCTGAAAAATGATTCTTTCTCAATACATATCAGTTATTGCGATAAATATTATCACCTTGGTGATCGAATCGGTAAAAACGCCCGTCCGAATAGACAGGAGATCCCAGATTTAAACTCTGGCTGAGATAATATTTTTCGCAATAAGTTATTTACAGATTCTTAAGATGCTATTAGCATCATTTATCAAACTGACGATCAAAATTTAAATTTAAATTGAGATTATTATTTCAGTTTATAATTGCGTTGCAATTGCGAGAAATAATCGGTGCGCAATTTAAAAATGAACTGAAAAGATGTATATTTGTATAGTAAAAAAAGAATACTACTTCTTTGTATATTTTAACCTCCTGGATATGATGAAACTGTTAAAAAGTTTATAGGATTTAGAGAACATCTTAAAAATAGGGCAACATGATATTTATAGAAATTCGGATGATGCTATCACAAAACACATCCGTGAGAGTTTTTCGAAGAGAACGAAGCGGGGAAAGAGAAATGTGTTTTATAATAACAAATGGAATCTTGTCGGAAAACGTATTCAAAATGCTTCATCACTAGAACTCATCATTGTGTGCGAGTGTATCGGATGCTCATTGAAATGAAGTAACAATATTTTTTGAGGAGACTCGACGCCTACCAAGATTGTTAATTTGGCTAAATCAGATGTTGGTTGTCTTCTCACATGCAGCGGTACTCCGCGTGCTACATAGGAAATCGCACGAACATCCGAGTCCTAATGAAGCATTTTGTGTGTGTTTTCTAACAAGAGATTCCGTTTGTTATTACAATGATAAAAAATTCTTTTTTAATTAAATATGTTATATCGTAATTAAATATTTTGAAAGTATAATATAATTAAAGAAGTGTCTAAAGGTCAAAACTAGATCTTCGTGCTAAAGTTTCTTGTATGATTTTATATATATTTTTCAAGTTCAACCAATGTATATAAAATCACACAAGAAATTTTAGCAGATCTTAGAAGATCTTGCTTTGACCTTTAGACGCTTCTTTAATTATATTATATTTTCAAAAAAGGTCGGTCTATATTGTATTATTTAAATATTTTGACTTATATAAATGTTTACTTCGTTCAGGAAAAGATTTTATTTTATCAAATGAATTATTATTTGAATAAAGAAAGATATCATTATTTTTTAAATCGAATATGAAACATTTCAAAATAAAAAAATATTTATTTTAAAATAAAAGTTAGTTATTATTTATTAGAAGGAAAAGAATCTATTTTTCTTTAAACAAGCAAAAAAATTATTTATTATTTTAAATAATTCGATATATTTAAGAAAACAAATATTAATAATTAATGTAATCATAATGAAGATAATGATACACGCTTATTAGCATTTTGATACGCACAAAAAACAGCGTCTTATTCGCCCTTGTGATTATTATTTAAAACAAATATAGTTCATATCTTTAATTTGACACACTTTTTTTTTTAATTATGTGTTTTATTCCATTGACCAAAACATATTTTTAGATTTGTTGTACTTGTGAATAATACACGGACGTGAAGTTTCTCATTTCTCATAAGTAAAAAAACCACACAGAATAATATAGAATAAAAAGTGCAGCATTATGAGACATTTTATCGATAAGAAATTCTAATGAAATTTCTTCAATTTTGCGAGTCTCCGAAATTGGGTTCAAAGATAAAAATTAATGAGAGCTACGGCAGTAAACAATTTTTAGTTCTCGAACAAATAGTTGAATAACAGTTTTTTAAAAGATTAATAATATATTTATTAAATAAATAAATGTATATATATATATATATATTTAATTAAAAAACTTTTTTTATTAAAAGAAAAAAATTTTTATTAAACTTTTTATTAGATTATTTTATAAAAGAAAATTTTTTTGGTATTAACAATTTTTGTATTAACAATTTTTAAATAAATATCGATATTTCATGACATAAATATATATTTTTCCACTTCTAAAAAAGGGCATATCGATACTTGATATATCAAAATTTATTGTTATTGCTTTTCGATACTGATTGGTTCTCTCGCTGCGCTTATTTTGAGCGGCTGTCATTGCATTTTTTGACAGTTGTGTACATCAAGGGGTTAAAGCAAATATATAGCAATAGTATAAAAACAAATATAGTAAAACATAAAAAGCTAAATAGCACGCACGAAGCGCGCGTCTATGATATCTAGTTTATATTAAAAGAGTTTTCTTTATTTAAAAAAAATTATTTCTTTTACTAAAACAATTATTTTTTTTTAAATAAAAATATTTTTTTAAATTAAAATTTACAATTTTTAAGATAAATTTTGACATTTTTTAATTAAATTTTTTTAACTTAATTTGAAATAAATAAATCTAGATCGTTACGAATAAATCAATATGAGAGAAATGCCATACACGGTCGTGGCTCGATCTCAAGTGCCCAATCATATTTCTGTACAGTGTATTTCTGTCAGTTTAGATACAAATACTCAGTTTATTTTGAATTGCGCGCTGATTGTTTGTCGGACTTGCAACGCAATTCTAAACTGAATTAATAAAATCACAAATTAAATTTTGATCGTCAGTTTGATAAATTCTGTAAATAACTTATTGCAAAAAATATTACCTCAGCCAGAGTTTGGAGATGCCCGCCCCGAATAGGCAGGAAGTCCCATCGGCGCGCAGTTCAAAATAAATTGAATATTTTATCTAAATTATACGAAATATGATTGGGTACTTCAGATTCAGCCACGACCGTGTATGGCATTTCTCTCATTTGATTGTTTAATTTGAAATATTTTATTATAAGAAAAATTTATTTGTTTTGATATTGTCTTCTTTTAATTTACATAATATTTACTATATTTACATAATATTTACATAATATTTACATAATATTTACTACACAATCAAATAAATAATATCTTTGCAAATATTCTTTGCAGATAAATTATTTTTTAAAATCAATTAAAATTTTGTTTAATTTAAGAGATTTCTTTTAGTATACAAAACACATTTTTTCCCTCCATTTTTCTCTTCTCCCAAAAACTTGCGTTTCTATAAATTTCTATAAATATATGTAGAAACATATTCTATAAATATATATAGAAATATATTTTATAAATTTATTTCTATATATTTCTATTGTATATATTTCTACATACTTCTATAATATATGTTCTTGCTCAATTTTCAAAGTGTTTCTTAAACCCTACAAACTTTTTAATAGTTTTTTTAATAGTTTCATCGTATCTAGAAAGTCAAAATCTATAAAAACTACTATTCGTTTTACTTATACTTTTTTGAGCAAAAATCAGTTCTTTTTTAATATCCTCTTTCATATCTGAAGGCGTTCACCTCACTTAAATGTATATCTATTGCTGTATCAAAACTCGTTTGTACGGTTTGCAGCAAAAAACGTCGATTATTGCCGGATCTGCTGGATCTCAAATCGATCATCCGATTAATCATCCATACGATGAGAAGAAATTTTGTTGATATCATCGACACGCTTTCTTGAGCAAAAGAGAAAAAGATAAAGGAGAAAGACGTCGAATTCGTTTATATATTTATCGCTTTTTTCAATAGCGTTTTCTTTTCTTTGTTTTATCATGTGTATTCCGTGTTCGACGTTGGACTTTGTGGCGGATCTAATGACAGATACAGTGTCCGACGATATACTTCGCTCGCTTAACTCTTGATAACAGCATTTGCTGCTGTTTGTTGATATTTTACGACACAAAATCATCAGTTGAAAAAGTTACGAGAAAATTTCTTCCTCTGAAGAAATTTTTTCAGCTGACATTTGTCATAAGTTGTTGAGCAAGACGTATCTATAATCGGTATCTCAGTTTTTGATAACGAAATAAAAACTGCCACACAATATGGGATATGGATTTCACAATATGGATTTCAAGCTATTTAATCGTTATTCGAAATTATATTTTAAACACAAATTTATTCGCGGTAAAAAGTTTTTCATGTATAATTATGTAAATGATTATATGTAATTATACAAAAATATATTTAAAAAATATCCATATATAATTATGTATAATTATTATATAATATATAATATACAGGGTGGGCCATTTTAATCTATCCACGCAAATAACTCCGAAGGTATAGGTGATAGCAAAAAATAACTCGTACAAAAGTTGTAGGGTTCAAAAGGAGACAACAGTTGATGACCTTTAACTTGACCTTGAAGTCGATTTTCAAAGTCATTTTAAGATTAACAAGTATTTTTTCAATGGAAACCCGTATTTTTGATCCCGGATTTGGAAAGAGCACAAAATTTTGCGTAAAAA
>JANQDE010000077.1:467516-530718 GCA_037157785.1 Cephalotes varians
TTTTTTACGCAAAATTTTGTGCTCTTTCCAAATCCGGGATCAAAAATAAGGGTTTCCATTGAAAAAATACTTGTTAATCTCAAACTTTGAAAATCGACTTCAAGGTCAAGTTCAAGGTCATCAACGGTTGTCTCCCTTTGAACCCTACAACTTTTGTACGAGTTATTTTTCGCTATCACCTATACCTTCGGAGTTATTTGCGTGGATGGATTAAAATGGTCCATCCTGTATAATAGAGAAAACTCTATATATAATAGAGAAGGCTGTAATTAATCCAGTTTTAATATTAAAATAAAGTTTATTGACTAGCACATTCCAAGATTATATGGTATATTACATTATGTACGACAAAATTATGATAAAAAAAGTATTCAATAAAGAAATTCACAATATTCCTACCTGAATCAAGCACAGTCATTCACCTCAAGTCATATTTATATCCAAAGTTGGATACTAATTAATCACTTAAAAGTTAAAAAGTTAACAACTTTTAATTTAATTTAGTTAATTTCAAATGAGTTAACTTTTAAATTCAATTATCTGATAAAAAATTTTTTATATATAAATATATTTGATTATATACAGTATATATAAATATGTTTTTCTTCTTACAAATAATTTCTGTTTGTACATACAAGCTAAATAATGGTAAAAAGAAATAAAAAATAATTAAAAAATAATTTTTAACATTGTTTTTTTATAAAAAGTACAGTTTAAAATAATAAGAATTTAAAATAAATTGCTCATATCTAATCATATAGAGATAATCGTACAAAAAAATTGTAAAAATGATTATATAGCAATTTCTTCTTATTTTTTTCAAATTTTACTTTTTACAAAAGAACAATGCTAAATTATTTTTTATTTGTATTCTATATTTACTTTTTATTTTTTTATAATTATTTAGCCTGTATATATGAACAGAAATTATTTTTGTGGGAAATTGTGAGAAGAAAAACATATATAAACATATTTTATACATACTTATATATATTTATATATGACAAGTTTTTTACTGAATAGTTATTTTGTAAAATACATTAATTTTAACTTATTAACTTTTTTCTAAGTTAAATTTTTTTTTTTATGTTTGAACATTTAAATATTTCTTTCTTCTATAAAATTTTAAACAAAAAGTCCAATCATCATAATGGATGTGATATCTTGTTAATGCAAAGCTACTTATATTTCCTTTGAAAAATAAGAGAAAAAAGAAAAATTTGATTAAGAACACTGTTTTGTTAATTAAAATTTTATTTAAATGATGTGCAATATATATTTTATTCTTTTATGATAATTATTATCTACTTAATAATCATTATCTTTATGTACAAGTGCATATATTTCCTTTATAATTCTCCCTATAATTCTTTAATTATTGATTAGTTTTGTCATAATTAAAAAAAAAATGTTTTTATATTGTTATAAAAAATATAGCAAAAAATAATATATTGGTATTTTGCATAAACTTATTTTACAAATAAAATATTAAATTTTATTAATCCATATTGTTATTGTTTTTTTGTTTAGAATAATATAATTTCAAACAATTACTTTAGCAATTATTTTAATTTAATATAAATAATGCTTTTCAAAATTAATTTTTTAAATTTAACTTAAATTAATTTAATTTTAACTTTCAACGCGTTAGTTAATTTTTTCTTTATGCAACTTTTAACACAATCAGGTTAATTTTAAGATATTAGCTTCTTTAAAGCTAACTTAACAGAAAACTAACTTACTCAATCCTGTTCGTATCTAGCGCTATTTCTATCGTACCAGAATCGATTCTGCGTGATAATCTATAAATATTGAGTATTAATGAATATGTATTTGTAATAGATCTCTTCAAGATGCTGTCAAAAAAATGGAACATATATAGTTAAAATATATTTTTTTCATAAATAAAAATATAAATTTCACTGATTTTCACATACACGGAATAGGCATTGCATATTAATGTCACGATATTAGTGCTCTGCATGGAAGCAAAAGTTGAATTTATAACGCTTGAGTATAAGACAAAAAACAAAAGAAAAAATGAATTTTTGATATTAGATACAAAGTTATTTAATTCGAGCAGTTGTTATACAATATATAGGGTGTCCCAAAAATAGAATCTGAGTCGTATTGAGAGTGTGAAAGGAGTCAAGAAGAACAAAAAAGTTCTATACTATTTTGCAATTATCGCAATAATTAATGAAGTATTAAAAATCGCCATATTAGTCTAATCTACCGCCTAATACAAGCGTATGGCGAGATGCGACCGCCCAGCAATCATGGTGGCTAGGCGCAGGAAGTTGTTTATTACAAGCAGCAACGGCTACATAAAAATAATTTAAATATTACGAGCAGCGCGTAGCGGGGATCCAATCGAAAACAATTCCCTGCGTACCTAGCAACCTCGATCACTGGAGTCGCATCTCGCCATGCGCTTGCTAGACGGTAGGCCAGGCTAATATGGCAATTTTTAATTCATAATAACTTGTTAACTATTGCAAAAATTACAAAATAGTATAAAATTTTTGTTGGAAATAACAATCCGAATGTCCTTACGTCCTACAGCACCCCTTTTCTTACACTGCGATTATATCATCTTGCGCTGTTTAGTTTAGCTGCTAGATTATATACTCTATATACTTTATCTTCTTTATCTTAACTTACTTTTGTATTACGTTGTCTACTGGAAGGATCATTAAAAGATTTGCTAATGTATGTACTGTGGCTCTGTTAGTGACCTACATTTCCCTCATGATTCTCAACAAATGATTATGGGCCCAGAAAGATGTCGTGATTAGAGGTGCTATGACAAGATACGAGTAACAGAGATCTTTTGGATACGAGACAAGTGCTGAATGTAAAGGAGTTTGTTTGCTTTCGTCCGTTCGCTTCTCGGGCACAAACAACATCTCTGAATCCAAAGGCATACGTTCGATCAAGTCATTGAGTTCATTGTGACTAATGTGTACAAACGGTAGGCGCGAGCGAATTGTGTGATCTCAGTTTCGCGACGAAACGGTCTCCTTCTTGATCCTCTCACAATCCGTCATTACCGTCGCGCATTGTCCTATAACGATCGAAATCAAGAAGTATGTACGCGAACGCGAGCAAGATTTGTGTCAGCTACGAATTTTATCAACTCGACGCTGATAGAAACTCAAAGGATAATTACGAAACCTGGCGCATACAGGTCGAGGCACTATTAGCTAAAAACGACACATAACAATATATGTCTAGTGAAAATCCGGCCATTACTGATGAAGTGTCGTGAACCACGTACAGCGCATGGGCCACAAAAATCGCCAAATCGGATCTCATCTTGTGCATCAGCCTATCGGAATTAAAACACGCTCGAAACTGCTCGACATCCAAGGAAATATAAGAAAAGCTGGAATTTGTATACGCTTCGAAAGGACCGGTTCGAAAAGCCGCATTGTTGAAACAGCTAATTCAGAGTAAGATGGCAATAACGTACGTACTTATGTTAAGACCTTTTATGATATTGTCGACAAGCTTCAAGCGATGGAAATCGAAATGAATAGCGACCTTCTGATAATTATGTTGCTTTACAATCTACCCAACAACTTCGAAAACTTTAAGTGTGCCGTAGAATCGCGTAATCAGCTTCCGGATGCGGAATTGTTACGGGTAAAAAAATCATTGAAGAATACAACTCGACGAAACAAAAGGCCACGAAGCAAGATTCTGACGCCTTGATTGCCAAACAAAATAGGAAGTCTATGAAAGCCTTGAAGCGGAACGCGAATACCAGATCGTCAGACAGACCCAAGTAAGATATTCATCGACGAACTAGATATAAATTCAACAAGTGCAATAAATTCAAGTTGATAGTTGACAGTTGTATAGGTCAGACGTGTTTATATTCGTTCTGCTTCCGATCTTTCTCTTTCAATACCGGTTCTTTAGTTCTGTCAGTTTTGCAATCATGGATGGAAGAAAAACGTGCAAAAGCTGTGGCACATGTCAAGCCGATAACCTGTCCAAATTGCAACATTGCCTTTCATCCTGCCTGTCTACTTCGCACGGAGCATTCTCACTCGGGAAGCCTTTGCCAGTTATAGATTCTGTAAGATCTCGATCTGATTCGGATTTAAGTCGCAACCTTTTGGAATATTCAGAAACTTATTCGTTCTAAATTTGCGAATTTCCATAAGGAAATACTTAATCTCTATGGCTGATATTATTAAAATCTCTGACAAAATTCAAAGTTTGTCAGACAGGATTGAAAAATTGGAAAATAAACTGGCTTCCGGTGTATCAACGGTTCTCCTCTCTCATCCTGAAGAGGATATTATTGAGAATCTAGCGGATCGTAATCGTAGATCTAATAATCTGATTTTGATTTGATATTCTACAATCTTGACGAAGTGACGGATGGGTCTAATGAGAACCGCAAAATGGATTCTGCTCTGGCAATGGACATTATACAAGTGATCATTCCTGATGGTGTATCGATATCGAGGGTTATGAGGCTTAATGATTGGAAGAATGGATGAAGCCGTTGCTCTCCCTTCTACAGAGGATGCTGCGCAATAAAAGTCGCTATTCGGGATCCGTCAAAATACATCAAGATCAAACAAGGTTCTCACTTTGGTTATTATTTAATTTTTTTATTAATGATATCAGTAATGTCTTTAAACATTCTAAATTCTTATTATATGTCAATGACCTTGAAGATCTTTCGCCGAGTTGAGATTATTGAGATTTTATCTACAACATGACCTCGATAGTCTAAATTCCTGAAGTATTACACTAACAAATTATACTTTAACATCTCAAAATGCCATGTTGTTTCAGTAGGAGAAGGAATGTTCTTTCTTTCAATTACTCTCTAGATGGTGCGTTTCTTACTGTTGATGAAATTCGCGATCTGGGCGTTACGTTCTATAATGATTTTTCTTTCGGTGAATATATACAACTGATTACTGCCTCCGCCTTTAGAAAATTCGGATTTATTAATCGTTGTGGGAAATATTTTAAACATGCTAATACCTTAAAATTACTGTACTGTACTGTAGTTCGAACTCAATTTGAATATGTCTTCATACTTCGGGATCCATACCAATTAAATCATAATAATATAAAAGTCATAATAATATTTTTCAGAACACATTCAGTACCGTTTTCTGCGTAGTATGAGCTCCAAATTAGGTAAATCTGAAAGTTACTGAGCATAATTATTTGCTAGTAGACCTTAACTTGATGACACTCGCTAACAGGCGGATCTTTCTTAGCCTGTCTTCTTACATAATATATTGAGTGGGATTATTACCTGTCTCGAATTACTTGAATGTATACGATTGCATGTTCTGGCTGAAACTCTTAGATTTAACTTATTATTTCACCTTTTGAGCAGTATCGTATTTCTGGTGCTTTTAAACCATTGAATCGCTTATGTGCTTTGGTTAATGATTTTTCCAACCGAGTCGATTTTTTTAACACCAGTCTAAACTTATTTAAAACTATTGTGCACTGCCATTTTTTAAAATTCTGATCATTTTGTTTTTGTTTATACTATTTATATTGTATATTTCTTTCTCTTTCGTAATCATTTTTCATTTTTCATAATTTAATGTTCTGTAATCTATAATTATTTTATAACTCTTCCTCTTGTTATACCAGAGGGACTCTATATCCCGTTTTAAATAAATAAATAAATAAATTCGAGCATAAGGCATCCGAATGCTCGAAGAAAAATGTGAAGAACCCGAACGTTGTTCTCACGGAAGCGTCAACATTTACCGTTCTTGAAGTGAACATGTAGGATAACACTAAATTTTGGTGTTTGAACTCCGGGAATACTTCCCATTTCTGCAACAACATGCAATCTTTCCCAAGCACCGGAGAGATTGAGAGCAAAATTAAACTGGCAAGTAATGCCACTGCAAAAACTGCCGCAAAAGGAAACGTGAGAATTTCCGCCTCTGAAAGATTGATAAAACGATAACACTTCAAAATACACTCTACGTTTCGGATTTAAAAACCAATCTCTTGTCAGTGTCGAAGATAGTCGATAAGAATCACACCGTAATCTTCTCAAGAAAAACGGAGCGATAATCAAGGACACACAGGGAAGGACTTCATTTGTGACAAAGAGGTGATCTCTTTCTTTTGCGCGAAGAAAGCGAGCAGGCATGCGCGACCGCAGAATCCGCAAAAACAGATACAGAGATCTGGCACGAAAAGTTAGGTCACTTAAATTAAATGATTTAAATATTATGATGAGAAACGGCAAAATGTCGTGGCTACATTTCGACATCCTTCGTAAACCAAAGCCCTGCGAAGTTTGTCTGGCTGGCAATTTCCTACGAGTCAGAAGTCGGGCGCGTAACGTTTTAGATATTATACACAGATCTATGCGGCCCGATGTACGAAGTCGAACGGAAATGCGATCTACCTGCTGACATTTACCGATGACCACACCCAATGGTGTGAAGTTCTTCTGAAAAGTAAAGAGACGAGGTCGCGACGAAGTTCTTAGAGTACAAGTCCAGAGTTGAAAATTAGATCGGAAGGAAGATCAAAGCCATCCAATCAGATAACGGGACGGAATTTTGCAATTCCAAGATGGACGACATCCAAAAAAAGACTGGAATATCATCACCGTTTAACCATTTATACACATCACAACAGAACGGCGTCGCCGAATGCCGTAATCAAACTTTGATCAAAACTACTCGATGTTTGATGATATAGAGCGGACTTCCGGCTTTTTTTGGGCTAAAACAGTCAGCATTGCTAAGTATAACAAGAACAAATCCATCACGAGAAATCTGGTAGGCAGGAAATGGCACAATAAAAAGTCTTATCTCGGATATTTTGCCACTTTTAACGAAAAGATCTATGTGTTAGATAAATCCCCTAAGAAGGGAAAAATGGACCCGAGAGGTATTCACGTTTGTCGAAGTTTCTCCGAAGTTTCGGATATTAAAGATTTCAGAATATGGATTCCTAGCTTAAAGAAAATTGTTGTCACTAGAGAAGTCAAATTCCTACTCGAAATTCAAAAGACAGATAGCGTGGAAGATATAGTATGTGACGAGATTAAAAACGGCAGATTCGGCTCGACGATAATGAGAAGCAGCGGAGAGAAAGTGCCATAGGCCCTAGTCGTCATCTAGGATGTGACGAAATCACCGACAATACCTGATGACGATCATGGCAAAGTTGACGATGATTGATCTTGTGACGAGACGTCACCAGCTCCGGCCGTCCGCCCGCCGCAACCCGGCGCGTAAGCGCCAAACCGCCGATTCACGCGACCACCACCGCGCCTTCACGCACAGAACGCGTGATCTAGGYAAGGGAAGGRGTACCTTCCCCCTCAAGAACGCTCCCACCAGCCATCCTCCGTAGGGGTATAAATGTCGGCCCGAAAGATCTCTAAGACACCAGTCCTGTCCCGATCTCGATCCCGACACGACCGCTCCTAAAAAGCACTCCTAGAAGTCAGGCGCTCCCGACTTACCTTCAGTACGAAGAACGGGTACTCCCGTTCTTACCCGGGCGCTCCCAGGGGTACTGGACCTCCTCGACCGGGTGCTCCCAGTCGCTACCGTGCCTACCCCGATCGGGCGCTCCCGATCTCCACGTCGTACGACGAGCGGGCGCCCCCGCTCGTAACCGGGTGCTCCCGGTGTACGCAGCCTCACCGTCGGGTGCTCCTGAGGGTGAACCCAGTACCTGCTATTCCTGCCGCCAAGCTGTACCGCGCTCGTCACCGGCACGTCCGTCACGATCGACGCCAGTCGCGACCGCGCCTTCCGACCGGCGATCGTAGAATTCGTTTAGCCTGTAACCGCTACGCGTCCGCTCCACACAACACTCGTTGCGACCGTAATTACGCCGGGCCCATAAGGCCCGGTGCGCGCCAGCGAACAACGCGAGCGACTCAGCGAACCGCGGAAGCGGCCCTGTAAATACTGTAAATATTGTAAATAACAAAAGCTTAAATAAACTTGTCAAACCAACAAGCCGGTGTCTCTCGCTTTCTCGAACCTTTGTCCCGGCGAGCTACTTCCGAGCGCGAGAAAGACGAACCGTCACAATCTGGAATACACCCAACCGACTCGGAAGATGAAGATGGCGAAGAGGACATTGAGCAACCTACCGACGTACCTAAGGTTTGTATAAAATATGAACCGGACAGACCTCGAAAAATTCTCACGGGTCGAATCACCTCGAAGATATCACATGGTATCTTCGAATGACACCACAGACACCTCCATTTCGAAAAGCGAAGATTGGCAGCTCAATTTGCCATGAACGCGTCTGAAATTTCCATAACGGACACACTCAACGGATCAGAAGGAATGACTAGATCTACTTCGAGATGAAATGTCTGATAGCAAATGAAAAATCGTCAAAAAGCCAACAGGAACCCAAATTATTGGGTATAGTTGCAGAACTGTACTCTTGAAATAAATACAACGCGAGCGGATCAATTGACTGTTTGAAGGTGGCTAAGGAATTTACATAGAGACCGGCATTGATTTTCACGATACATTTGTTCCCGTTGCCAGACTAAGCTTTCTGAGATTTTTACTGATATTTATCACTAAACACGTTCAACTGTACGGGTCACTCGTGTTCTCTTCTGTCTTCATTACAATGCTGACTTTTTACATGGATATTATCTCACCTGTGACTCAACCTTTTTATCAATTGACCATGCTGAATTGGACTTAGAGAGAAGAGGGACTGAGTCGACTGATTTTTTCTTCCGATTTATGCATCCGATATTATCATTACGCTGAAGAGGATCCGCATTAGGATCGAAACGTTCGTTTTATGTATTATATATCAATATACTTTTTTAATATCTTACATCATATATAAACTTTTGTTTTATAAAAATTTATTGTACGCACCAATAACCGCGAGGGCTCGTACTGGCAATTTTTATACGAATTACTTTCTGAGATTGTTAATGGTCCTTTCGACGGAATTTAGCCTGGACATCAAACAATGATCGACGGCGTATCTAAACAATGATATCGACGAGTATACATGAACAAACCCGATATTTTAGAAGAAATATTAAAGCGAATTGTGACTGAAGAAAAAGATGTTGGCATCATTAACAAAAGGAGCAAAGGTAATGTTTTTCGATCTGACAGGAAACAACAAGGCAGATTAAATAAAGCATTCTATGGATCAAAACAAACTGGCCAACAGTGGTATAGTAAAATCCACGACACATCGGATTAGCGCCAACCAGTGCCGACTCCTGTGTATAACCTTCGCAAATTAACCGGAAAGCTAACTCTGGTTCTCCTGTACGTAGATGATTTGCTAATCGTATCATCCGATTAGAAGGAGATAGAAAAATTAAATTAGAGTTCGCCAAGAGTTTAACATCAAGGAAATCGGACCGACAAAGTATTGCTTGGGAATCAAAATTCGCAGAAACAAGAAACACTTACATTATTGCAATCAAGTTACATCAAGGATATTCTGTGTAGATTCGGCATGGAAGACTGCAAGACAGCGAACACACCAATAGCTTTTAGACGTACCGAGCAAAATAACGAGATTAAATCATTCAATTACGAAGAGAATCCATTTAGAGAACTTCTTAGAGTACTCATGTACTTGGCCGTATGCACAAGTTCAGACGTTACATATGCCATCAGCTACTTGAGTCAATTCAACAATTGTTTCAAAAGGGAACATTGGGTAGCGGCGAAATGGATCTTACGCTATCTGAAAGATATTATGAATCATGGTCTGATATACCGGAAAATTAACAAATCCTTGCTATTCTTATGTGATGCAGACTGGGCGAATGACAGAACTGATCGAAGATCTTATACCGGATCGATTTTCATTCTTTTACGAGCTATCTCGTGGAATTCCGAAAGCAACGCTCTATTGCATTATCATCAACTGAAGCCGAATACATAAGCTTAACGAACACTGCCAAGGAAGGAATTCACTTCTTAAGATTCCTGAAGAAACTGGGATTGGAAAGCTTCGCCAACATACAGATGTTCAACGATAACTAGGCAGCTAGGAAGTTAGCTCATAATCCAATATTCCACACGAGGTCGTCGTACACATCGGTGTACGATTCCACTTTATTCGAAAGATTCTCAGACATCAATTATTAAACTAGAACACTTATCTTCTGAATTCACGATCGCCAACTAAAATCCTGACTAAAGAACTATCCCATTTGAAGCATGAGAAGGGAAGAAACTCGGTATCAATACAAGCACCCACTATTCAGATTGAGGGAGAGTGTTGGAAATAACAATCCAAATGTACTTACATTCTACAGAGCCGTCTTTCTTACACTGCGATTATATCATTTTGCACTGTTTAACTTATGCGCTGCTAGACTATATATTTCGTTTTCTTTATCTTAATTTACTTTGTATATTACCGTTGTTATATTGAAAAACGGAGCATTAAAAAAATCGACTTACTAACATATGTACTGTAGCTCTGTTACTGTCTTGCACTTCCCTCGTGATTTGCAACAATTTTTTGTTCTACTTAACTTCTCCTAATGCGGCACAGACTCCATTTCTTGGACACATGTGTATATATATTACAACTGTGTTATACTTAAAATTTTTTATGCTAAAAACAACATATTAAATATATATATATATATATATATATAACACATCGTTCAATAAGTCCCGAGACTAACTACGAAAACAACATTTTTTTGGTAAAATTCTTCTTTATTCATCAACATAATCTCCTTCAGCTGCGATACAATCATTCCAACGCTTCTCTAACTTTTCTATACCATGTGTGTAGAACGATTTATCTTTAACTTCAAAATACCCTCAGTTGCAGCGATGACTTCATCATTAGAGTCAAATCTCTTTCCTTGGAGCATTTTTTTGAGGTCTGCAAACAGCCAGTAATCACTGGGGGCCAAATCTGAGAATACGACGGATGGGGAAGCAATTCGAAGCCAGTAAATTTTATCAACACACAAAATTCGTTTTTTTTTCATTGTTTTCAATATTGCAAAAGTAGCGTCGCTTAAATCACTGTAACTCAGTAGTTTATGCTCCGATTGTCATGAAATTTTGATACGTATCGTTTGAAGGTTAGTACTTTCTAAAAATCATAAGGATCTTTCATTACTGGTGCCATCACTGGGTTAGTCTCGGGACTTATTGAACGATGTGTTATATAAAATACACAGTTTTATATATTTTTTCTATATACAGGGTGTCTCATTTTAAATGATCCAGCCCAATATCTCGAAAACTGAACTCAGTAGACAAAAATTTTTGAAAAATTGTTTGACTCGAAAGGGAACATAAGATGATATCATTAATTTGAGCTCTGGATAGTCCCCTGAAGGTCACGTGAAGATCACCTTCAATTCATTAAATGGAACCCCCTATTTCTCATTACATATTCTTATAGTTCATCTCGAGAGCTTTCCAAAACACTATAACTAAGTTATTTTTCGTTAAGTATATAAGGCTTGAAAGTTGCAATACAGTGAATTGTTAAGTTATAAGACTTGAAAGTTACAATACAGTGGATTGTCATTTGAATAATCATTTCTACATACATATCCTAAAAATTATAACATAAAAATTTGTAGAATTAAATGAGAATTTGCGTGCGAGTTCGACAAACTGTCGGTGCGCAGTTCAAAATAACTGAAAAATTTGAAAAATTATATCTTAAATGTATACAATAATATAATTGGGCACTTAAGATCCAACTTTGACCGTGTATAAGCAAATTCTCATTTGATTTGAACTCGTTGACGGTCTAAAAATCTTTCTATTTATTTGATAAAAATTTGTAGATATAAAATTTAAAAAATTAGTGGAATTGAATTGTACTTGTTAACTCGAATGTACCTTGTGGAAAAGTTCGAGTTACAACTCTGATTTCAATTTGATCATTTAAAATCAGTGATCTGTAATAATGATTTCAGATTTCAGACAGAAACATATTTGTTTTGAAATTATCAATTAACCTTCGTTTTTTTTTCTCCCAGAGCTCATCCATCATAACACAATTGGTTACCTCAACACATTCACGTCGACAATGCGGTCCTCTGCATATTCTCATCCTTGTAATCATAGTGTTTTATAAATTTATTTTTTTATGCAATTTTTCTCCCACGAGTTCCCGAGAATTTGAGATTGATATTCCATCGTATCAGCAGAGTAATCATCTCCAAAAGGATTACTCAATTCTTTTATATTCACGCAACATTTTTTATCTTAATCAGTCCATTCAACCGGGATTGATTCATGTTGACAAAGAATGATCCGAAAACGCTTAAATTTGTCCCGATCAATCCCGATCTTGCCTTAATCGGCCGAATCAATCTCGATCTTGCCTTAATCGGCCGGATCAGTCTTGATCTTGTCTTATAACTTAACAACTACTTAACGAAAAGTAACTTAGTTATTTTGGGAAGCTCTTGAGATGAGCTATAAGAATATGTAATAAGAAATATGGGGTTCCGTTTAAAAAATTGAAGGCGACCTTCACTATTCAAGGTCAAATTCCCCTTCGAGTCAAACAATTTTTGTCTGAAACATTTTTGTCTATTGAATTTAGTTTTCGAGGGACCGGACTGGATCATTTAAAATGGAACACTTTGTATAAGATCCAAAAAGAGTGAGATCCTTGAATATCTTAGAGAAATGATTAGGAGTTTTACAGAAAAATATTTTAAACAAAAGTTGTCGATTTTAAAAAGATCTATTTACTGACGTTATCAGTAAATAGATCGTTTGGATGGCGTCGCCAAGATCATGTCAGGATCATATCGATTTTTTATTCTCAACTCTCTATTTTTTATTGCATATTCTTGTAACTTAATTCAAGAGTTTTCTAATACATATCTATACCCTAGAATGAAGTTTATTTTCATTAAGTACTTTTCGAGTTAAGAGGTTTGAAAGTTATAGTACCGTCAGCATTAGCATTTGCCAAGATAATGTAATTTTTTTGGTGACGGACATTTTAAATTGAAATAAAACCAATTTAGAAAAATTAATTAGGTTTACTTCGGTTTGATGCCTCGATAAAATCACGAGTTATCGTAATTCCGTGATATACCACGTCCGGCATAACGCAGAAAAAAAAACAACGCGAAAGTCTGAACAACGAATGAATAATCATCGTTTCACCGTTCATCGATTAGAGAAGTAATTCAGTTGCTAGAACAAGACGAGTAATAAATTGAATTCGGCATCGAATGCATTTAGATCCCTCGCTGATTGATAAAATTGTTCTTGTCTGTTGTTCAATTTTATTTTTCATTATTCAAAAATTAGTTTTTGCTTTTGTTCTTTGAACCATTTCTTGTTCTACCATTTATTTCGATAATAACGGCATATTTTTGGGAAAAAGAACGAATATCTCTCTTAATGATGCGGAAATGATGAGGTCGAGAGATCTTAGGTCGACAAAGATTTTACAGTTAAGTAAGGCAACTTTTTAATGATACATTAATGAAAAATCTATCTCAAAATCGACTGTCGAATGAATAATAAAGCGCTTCAAAGAAATTGAGAGCGTGAAAAATGTATATAATTCCAGGAAAGCCACTGTCGGCGACTGTTGAAGAGAAAGCATTAGATGTTGCACAATTCTTTGTTGAAAATCAGAGACATTCGTAAAGCAGTTCAGCAACATGATACAAGTTGAATGTCTGTGCAGAGAATTTTGAAACGAATTAAATTTCATCCATACAAAATTTATTTTGTACAAGAAAATTTGCACACGAAGATCGACGAAACGAATTTTATGAACTCATGATGCAAATAATTGACGAAGAACTAATAATTTCTTAATCTCTCTTTTCGATTCAACTTTTTCGGATAAAGTAACTTTTGAAGTGAATAATAACGTCAATAGACATAATTGTAGATAATGATCTGATGAAAATCCTCACTGGATACTACCAGGCACATACTAACGTTCAGAAAAACTGAACATTTGGGCAGGTTTCTTAAATAATACATTGATCGGGCCATATTTTATTGAAAGCAATTTGACGTCAGCGAAATATGAAGCTATGATGAAGAATCAGATATTCTCGGTAATACAAGCAATAATAGGTGAAAACTTTGATCAGATATTATTTTAGTAAGATGGTGTAGTACATTACGGAAGAGAAGTTTGTAATTATTTGAACACAGTTTTTCCTAATCAGTGGATTGGCAGAAGAGAAAGGATTGAGTGGCCACCACGATCCATCGCCAGATTTATTGCTACTTGATTATTTTTTATGGGGTCATTTAAAAAGCAGAATGTATAAAATGAAACCACGAAATCTAGAGGATCTCTTCGTTACCAAATTTTGGAAGAAAGTGCATTAATTAAACTGGATTTCATTAGAAATGCCATGACAAGTTGTTATTATCGAATGCACAATGTCAAACCGTGAATGGTGCACGTTTCGAACAATTACTATGATAAGTGAGCATCCACAAAATGTGTTTACTATGTCGATTACTTTCCAGATTTCCAAATGCTGATCTTGATTTGATTAGGTCTTTGCTTTTGAGTGAATTTACGATCGATCTTATTTTAGTTAGCAAGATCCACGACCAATTTTGCTTTAGTTGGCTGGATCCACGACCGATCTTGCCTTAGTCGGATCGGACACAAGAGTAAATCCAACCGGAAATCCTTCATCTTGTACACCTTGAATAATGCTAATATCGGCGATACTCTAATATTTAACCCTCATAACTCAAAAGGTACTTAATGAAAATAAACTTCATTATAGTGTTTTGGAAAGATCTTGAATTAAGTTACAAGAATATGTAATAAAAAATAAGGTTTCATTTCATCTATTCACAAAAAAATCGATGTGACCTTGATCTGACCTTAGTGACGCTATCCAAGGTCAAACTGATAAGATCAGTAAATAAATCTTTTTAAACCCTAACTTTTGTCTGAAATATTTTTCTATAAAACTTATATTTCTGAGATATTCAGGGGTCTCGACCTTCTTGAGATACTCTGTATATTCTATTATATCTAATTATATGTAAGAAGTACGAATAAATGTTTTATGTATGAGATTATATCAATTTATGTATATACTACAAGGATATACAGTACTGAAAGTATTTTAATACTTTTACAGGGAAGGTATTAAAAAAAAATGTTTATTTTTAAAAGGTAAATATTAATTAGCAATTTATTAACGAATAGAATAGATTACATATTTTTCAAAATTATTTTACCTAAAAAGATAATAATTAAAATAAAGTATATTACTTTTATAAGCACTTTAAATATTTCAATAATTTTGAATACGGAAATAAATATTAAAAGAAAACATTATTTTCTTGAAAAGGTCAAATATGTAAGTAAACAAAAAATTTTTTTAAGATTATATTTTTGGGGATTTTAAGATTATCACCATTTTTTAAAAAATAGTATTATAAAAATAGTTATAAAATCATATATAATTTTTTTTACATAGTATAATACTTATGTAGATATTCTGCTCAAAAAATCGATTTATGAAACATTTTATATTTTAGCACATATTTTGATATGAAACATAAAATATCTCGTAAATTATTAATTTTTTGATAATCATATCTTAATATTTTTACATAATTTACATTATGAGATAAATTGATGCACAAAAAATATACACTCGAAAAAAATCTGCATAAATTGGAAATTTGGTAGATTCTGTATATTTGTTGGAAAATGAACGAATTAAAATTTTTCTAGAAATTATCAGGTGAGCATGATTAACCGTCCTACTCGTTAAAATATGCCAGAATTTCTTGATAATGATACTAAATTTATTTCATAACTATAACTTTTTAGTGAGAAGAATATTCTCTGTACTTTAGTGAATATAACTAGAAGTTTTATATCCAACCGAAAATACTAACTAATCCTTACAGTTAAATCAAACGTTCTAGTTGTATGAAATATTAAGTTCAATTATGATAATCAGAAATTCTTTGATTTCAATAAAATGCATTCATATATGTCTTGTTGATATAATTAAAACATTTTTCTTAGTATTTTTCATTGATTTTGTCTTATCGTGATTTCATCACAGAAAGTTAAGACTAATCGTGAAGTTAATATGCATCTTGTGCAATACAAGATCGCATACACATGTGATATTGTAGGTGAACGTAATGCAAACCAATTCAAGAGAACTCGGTTTAAAAAATACACTCTAGAATTTACAAGTCGCGTCACACGTTTAATTTAACACCTTATCACGTTCAATAGTACATTGACAGAATGGCAAATTTATATACTAGTATATTGGCCGTGTAAAGACGGTAAATATCATTGGACATTGCAACAATGCAAAAATGTTTTTGCCTTGATATTTAGTTATAAAAACAAAAGGTATTGAATAATATCGGAATAACATAGATTAAACGTTTTAATGATAAATATTAAGAAAAATAAATTCTATATCTTTTTTTAGGAATTTCATAAAAAAATTTTTATCGTAAAATGGTTTTTTACTCTGTTTTTTATTCTAAAAAAACCTGATTTTTTTTTAATCTCTACTTGCAACAATTTAAAAAAAGATTGTAAAGAAAGCGTTTAGAGGAAAGTTGCGTACTATTTAAGTTATTTTTTATTATGTTTTCTATTTAGTATTGAATTTTTATACCATTATACACGAATGAAGTTATAGTGAAAGAAATTATAGCTTACTGTTTCACATTAACCTTTTATCAATAACAAATTAATATATTATGAGCCTTCTTGCTGCAAAATATATTATATTGTTGCGCCGTAGCGCTTTCTTTCCCTAAGTCGTTCGGCTGGGAGCGACTGAGCGGGAAAATCGATACCAGCGCGGAGTGAAGATCGATCAAATAGAAAAGAACCTTAGAAATATTTTTGTTGTTGTGTTCAGAGTTCTGAGTTGACAGTTTTTAAATAAAGTTCTCTGTTCTTTTTAAAAAATTCTGTAGTTCCTTAAGATGATGCTAAATCAAAGACCGAACTCCGATGCGGATCCTGTTTTACCGACTAAATGCACTTATACGATTTACGCGACAAGAACACATCACTATATACTAATACATCAATCTTTCATGCGCTTGCACACATAAATCTTTTTAATCTCTTTTCTCTTATACTAAAGCTTCTGGTCCATTTCTAAAAGCATAATATTGTTTTTTCATGTAATCCCTAGGCGCCTAGCTACTTTTTGTACACGTACAAAATATGAAACTTTTATATAAAGCAATATGTTGTTATGAGTCGACGTCAGAGATCGATAAATTTTGTAATTTTTTTCGTTTTTCATATCCAAATGTAGCTTTGCGTCTGCGTTATTATCTATACTTTAATTGTGGAAAAGGATTTTTGAATCTATAAAGGCAATTAGAAGAAAAAAGATTTAAAAAATGTCGGTAAAACAGACGGCTTTAGGATCCCCTTAAACAGTAAAGAAGTTATTTTGTGAGATTTTTTTTTGAAAAGTATTTTATGAATTCACGTGTTTAATATTTACGTTTGTGATAGACTTACTACAGAACAAAACTCATTGAAAAATGGGTAAAAACATTCTTTGCAATTGTTGTTCGAAGAGAATCAAATTGGAAAATGCTAGACGTACAACAAATCCTTATGCTGTTCAGTATTTGATCAATAAACATCAGATTTTCACAAATCTGCTAAGGTTTGTCCTAAATATTATACCGAAGCAGAAAAAATAAAAAAATTGTTTTAGGACGTAATATGCCTAACTTTACTTCAGAAAATGTATACGATGATCGCAATTTGCCTTCTACATCTGATAATCAAATGGATGTCGATTTACACGTAACTCCGACTTCAACAAATAATAAATCAAACGAATCAGCTGATGTAACTTTAAATATAAGAAGAACAATAAAAATGCACTCTAGCTGCATTATATGTAAATCAACAAACAATCTAAAAAATGTCACACTGAGAGCGCAAAGTTATGCATTTGTCAATTCTAATATAATCATTCCTTCTGGAACTCGGTATTGTAGTTCTCGTTTGAGTGATGGTTTACTGTCAGAGGATGCTATGAAAAAGTTAAGAGTATTTTCGGAATCTACAACAATGTCTATAAAAGAATTAGAAAGATTAATACTAGAAGTATGGAAAATAGCTTTAAAAAAAAGGTCTTGATTTCGATAATGTTATATCTCTCACCCGTTAATTGATAGTAGTCATCAAATGATGACTACTATCAATTAACGGATGTTTCCAGGAATGTTTTTGAGATTATGGCAAATTGTAGAAGACAGTTCGTTCAACTTCTACGTGTAGTTACAGGACATGTCTAGCTGTACTACTATTCAAACTTCATACTAGACTTTCTCATTCTATCTTATCAGTTCTTTTTAAGATAAGTAGAAGAGTTATTGGTAAATGTATTCGAACAGCTACTAGAGCATTAATTGTGGATTTCGTTCCGTTGCATCTTGGCTTGGGATATAAGTCGAGAAGATTTCATGAAAAATCATACGCAACAGGCTGCTCAGATACTTTTCGCTGATGGTAGAGATGACGTAGCCATACTTGTGATTGACGGCATTTATATGTACATTGAAAAAAGTAATAATTATTCATTTCAACGGAGAACATATAGTATGCACAAACATAGAAAAAACAAACTTTAGTAAAACCTTTAGTAAAACCTATGATTTTAGTTAGTACTACTGGATATATTCTAGAAGTCTTGGTACCATACTGTGCTGATGGAAAGAATAATGATGACAATATTGAATTCTGCTTTCAGTTCTGAATCTTCACGTTTAAGAAATTGGCTTACATCTGACGATATTTTAGTTGCCGATCCAGTTTTCCGAGATAGTATAGAGCTCATCGAAGATTTGGGCCTTATCACAAAAATGCCACATTTTCTGCAAAACATCAGCATACTATTAAAGAAGCAAAAGAATCCAGACTAATAACTTCTGTGAGATGGATATCGAAGCAGTTAATGTAAATCTAATAAAAAGATGGAAAGCTTTAGGACAAGTGATGCCAAATTCTCAAATCCCATTAATTGATTTTGTGCAAATCGTTTGCGCTATCTGTAATATTTTTCAGCCATCTTGAGTTAAGAAGAGCGATGAACAAGAGATTGCTGAAAGAATGCTTAAACTTGCGGAAAGATCCAATCAATTAAAATTGTTGGTGGAAATAGAAAACTGGACAATGCAGCGAGTCATTTGGTAGAAAATGGAAGCTCAAATATTGAAAGATTTTCCTGAGTTGACTCTCAACGAACTGCGTAATTTAACTCTTGGTATATATCAAATAATGCAAGCAAAATCTTAAACTGAAGAACATCTTAATGATTCGGGACTTTATGAATTACTTGTTTATAAGAAATACAGTGACACCATTCGTGTTCAGTTACAATCTCGACACACATCTTCAAAAATATATAATACTTGGATACAGTATAACGACTCTTGTTCTCCTCCGATTTCTGTTATTGTCAATGCGAAGTAGGAGCACATGTGGTGGGGTGTTGTGCACACGTCGCTTCCGTTTTATGGTACTTAGGGTACCGAAGCCACGTCGTCCAAGTACTAAAACCTGATAGGACTGATTACGGTGATTTTATTTTAGATTTAGATTTTATTTAGATTATGCTATCACCTCCAACTGGTCAGAAAGCGATGAAACGGAAGCAGGAGAGTCCGAACTGAATTAATTTTTACGTAATTTTGTTTTTTTTCCGTTAAAATATAAATAAAATAAAATTAATATATATATAAAAGCCACTTTATTACGTATGTCTTAATATCTCACTTCATAAAATTTTTTTTTTAAATAAAAGATTTTGGGCTAATTCATTTTTTTCACATTTATTATGACTCTACTTCACCCATAGATAGTTAAAAATATGAAACGGCTTAGGGCCAAAAACTAGCCTTATGGACTCCTCGTCCTTTTTTTTTAATTGATTGTATTAGAGTCATACTGATTGCATTATTATCTTTTTTTTAATCTATCGTTATGAAAAAATATAATTTTTTAATATCAAATATTTATAAAATTAAATATCTATAATGGCTCAGTGAATTTAAAATTTAAACACAATGTGAAAATGGGGCATTGAGCCGAGCGAAATGTCAGTGTTATAAAATTATATTTTGATACGTAAACACATAAATTTACAATTACAATATAGACGTTTCGGCTTACATTAAGCCATTTTCAGAGTCGTAATTTACAATCGGTGACTTACATTAGAACGGAAGAATTACGGCGAATCGTTTGTGGTATTTTTTCTTAGAACTTTATGAGGGAGAACTGATGTCTCCTCATGATAGGGCAATTAGAGCGTTTGTAGTTACATCTGTCTTTTCGTAAAGTTGTGTATCCACCGTGAATTTAATGTGTTCCAAAATTCAATATGTATATGATGTCCGTATAACCAACAAGAATTATTAGCACAAACATCACATACTTTACGTGGACACACAACTTTACGAAAAGACAGATGTAACTACAAACGCTCTAATTGCCCTACCATGGGAACATCAGCTCTCTCTCGCCTTTATAGAATACGTTTAGGATACGTTTTATTCTGAGGTCAAATATCTTTCTGAGGAGCCACAGTTATACCAACTTAGTTTCTACAATTCCTTATATTAGAAATATAGTAGTCATATGAATTTGGGGGGATTTTCTATTAACAATGCAACTTTAAAATCGATTCTTCTCCTTACATTTTTTACTACCATTTATTATCTTAATATTAGTAATCATTTACTTATATTTTCTTCATTCTACCGGATCTATAAACCCCTTAGGCACAAATAGTAACCTATCTAAAGTCCCTTTTCATATTTATTTTACTTTTAAGGATTTATTAGGATTCATGCTTTTTATTTTAATTTTTTCCTTAATTATCTTAAAATATTCATATATATTTAGAGACCCCGATAATTTCATTCCCATAGTCTAAGAAAAAACACTACGAACGATTCGCCGTAATTCTTCCGTTCTAATGTAAGTCGCCGATTGCAAATTATGACACTGAAGATGTCTTAATGTAAGCCGAAACGTCTATGTTGTAATTGTAAATTTATGTATTTACGTATCAAAATATAATTTTATAGTACTAATATATTTATGTTTATGCATGCGTGTGTGTGTGTGTAGAGAGGAAGAGGAAGGGGAGATATATGATGAGATAAAATTTAAATCATCTTGATTCAATTTTAATACTTAATGAAGAAATCGAAATAATAAATAAGTCAAATTTGTTCCATAAAGCTGATTTATTCGAAAAATATAAACTATATATATATATATATATATATATATATATATAATAAATTATCGAAATTAAATTTGATTCCTGATTCCTATAATGGTAAAATACTAAATTATAATTTAAACTTTGGTTAAAAAATATATATATAATGAACTGTAAGTTACAATTAATTCAGGATAATCAATTAAAATAAAATCATTGCAAATATGTTTTTTTTTATAAAGCAAATTAAACAATTATTTTACTTTTATTATTTTAATTTATATTATAAGAAATTATTTTTATATTAATTTTCAGATGTATATTTTTTACATAGCAGATTTATATTTGAATTCTTATATTAATTACTGATTTATTATATTATTCAACAAAAACTCATGTAAACTTTGAAAACGGACTCAATGACCTTGACATATCATGACTTTGAATGATTCTCAGAAGATTTTAACCGTCGCTCATTATTTTTTAGGAAATTAGTAACAAAAAATTTGCACGTAAAATTTAATATTAGACGAAATTTATATGGATATTCTTATGTATATTGTTCACATACATTCAAATATGCAAATTTTTATATATAGGTATTTAAAAATAAAATATTAGTATGTTGAATTATTTATTAGATATTGTTTGCATTATTTATTGGATATAGTTTTCATTATTTCAAAGAAAACATCAATGTGTTTATCAAAAGCATATAATCTTTTAAACGAAAATTTGGCAATATAATGTTCATTATAATATTCTTGAGTGTCAAAATGCAATATTAGCGCGTATTTCTCTCTACAATCTCTCTATGTTTTGTGTATGAACTTGGATATTAAGATTCACAAAATTTTCAGAATGATTAACTGTTTTATGGACATAATTTTCATTTTTGAAATCACTATATGCACATTAATAATCATTATGAATTGATCCCTAGAATTGAACAATATATTTACGAATTGATAGTAATAAAGTTTCAAAACGTCGGTTTTCTATAGGTACAATAAAAATTGTCTTTGTATTTCCGCCAAATATTCATTGTTCTTTCAAAATACAGCTTTTGTTAAATTTCTTTTTTCCAATTTTGACTTTCCGCACAAAGCGAAATCTCATATCACCCTCTGCTTATAGAGCGAAACAAGGTCTACTATTGTACTATCTCACATAATTAAGTTTCATATAGAAAATTTTATTGCGTGAAAAATCGAAAACCTCCGTAAGTAGAGAGTGATATGGAATAGTTTTTACTTCACATAAAAAGCAAACCTATGTAGAACAGTCCAGAAAACTCATGTAAATATGTATTCAATTTTTTAAGATAACAACTTTGTAACGAATAACGAGCGACGGCTAAAACCTTCTGAAAGTCACTCAAAATCATGACAACATATGTTAAGGTTTATCTAAAAAAGATGAATAAGAACAAAAATAATTATTTTCCGTAATTTTCTGAGTGCATGATATAATACCGTTTATCAAATCACGTCACAATTTTGAGAAGAAACTCATTTTGAACCAATCGTATCTTATCAATTGTATATGTATATCATTTTGTAGGTATAATAACAGAAATATTAAAAATTAAATAGTGTTTTAGATCATCAAATCCCTGCAGAAAGCAGTTCTAGTATTATAAAGATGTCGCTTTTCTTATGTACGTTATTCATTAGCAAAGATATCGAAGTAATCTGATAAATATGTTTTATTAACAAGATATCCGTATGTCTTCAGCAAGATATTTGGCCTATCCTAGATGAGAGACATGATGTGACCACAACAATCTACTGATACGTCCATTGATATATATAAACAATAAATAGATTTAATTACCATTTAGATTATTTATCTAAACGATCCAATTAAATCTATTGTTTATATATGTCGCTGGAAAAGATATCCTCTTACAATACATTAAACATTAAGACCAACTTTGACTGTATTTGGTGTGATTTATTTTAATTTATTTTGATAATTAAATAATATTTGGTAAATTCTTAATGATTTAATTAGTCACAAATAAGTCACAACTTTGGTGTAAAAGACCTCATATATCTTTTTAATCATAATCTTTTTAATCACAATTCTTTTTAAAAGATGAAAATCCAAACACATACTTAATTTTGATTGCACTAAAATTTTAACACATTACATATCGCAGTCATAATGTTATCACATTTTTGTTTAACAGTGTTAACACTATATCGTCCGGTGGCACCACGTATCGCGAGCAAAGTTTTCAGCTATCTTATGTTTATTTATATATATATCCTCGAAATTTCGCGAAAATAGAAGGACAGGATTAAAAACTGAGATTTTTATGTTTTATGTTTTTACTAAAATGAGGTCTACCAGCGCCAAAAAAATCTTGGTCATACGTGCGGACGTCAAAGTTAACTATCAATATTTTGAAAATTCAAAATGTTCAATACATATTTTATTTTTGTATTTCTGACCGCTATATTGTTTAAAAGTATTGCTTCGAGAAAATAGTTTTTTATTTTGAAGATGTTTTGTTTCCATATTTAGTATATATTCATAATAATAAGTATACGTTTCATAATTATTCGTAATACTTCCATCATGTCAATCCAATCTATCTTGAATATTGCGTTCCAAAAATGTCGTAAAATCGCGAAATTAGTAACGCTGCGTACGTTATCTCTTAACAATGTATCGAATTCGAAGTTCCACTGTGGTTTCTTTTAGTTATGCCACTTTAGGCATTATTCTTCGCGAAAAAAATACGGCGATGTTATAAGATAAGAATTGGGGGTTTTTGTTTGGAAAAACCTCTATTCCCTCACGATGAAACTATTTGACATTTGAAACTGTTTAAACGTTTTGCATTTTATGCTTTACTAATAACATCAAAAATAGGCACTTTTTGAAAAAGTTATTATATGTTGTTATTAAATTAATTTTTTATATGATACTTGACACAATGATATGTTTAGGTTGTTATTTTACACACACACACACACACACACACACACACACACACACAAAAGAAACATTTTGATAATATATTTTAAAATTTTTTTATTAAAAAAAAATAAAATATTGAAGAAATGATTAGAATATAATATCACAAAATTTATATTTAAATTCTTTTTAATTATTTTTACATCTTATACAAATATTTATCATGATATTTTTCGAGAAAGAATACAAAAGAACACAAAGAATATAATTCGCATATTGGCGATTTGTTGCGATCATTTGTAGAAAAGATCTATTCTCGTGAGAATCGTAATAATGATGTGAACATTGTTTGCGAATAATGAGAAGGTAAAAAAGTGCTTGATCTAGTTTCTTAAATGCCGGCGAGATGTGAGAAAAAGGATGCAATGCGAGAAAGTTGGCGAAACTTAACAACGTGGGAAAATTTGGAAACGATAGGAGAAAATGTATATTCTGAATTTTAGCCTTTATATTTATTTTTATTTTGTTATATTTCATTTGAGCAAGATGGAGAGAGAGAGAGAGAGAGAAGAGGAAGGGAGGGAGAGAGGAAAAGGAAGAGAGAAAGAAGAGGGAGGGAGGGAGGGGGAGAGAGAGAGACTATCACATTCCTGCATTCGTTAATAAATAGACATAGTGTCTCACGTCAAATATATTTCATATATTAAAAAAAAAATACGTATTATTTCTCACACACATGCACGCACGCACGCACTCATACACACACTCACACACATACACAAAATAAATTAATTAAAAATGTTTGTGACAGCACAATTTTTATTTTACTTTTTAATTATTTGTATTAGAATATCTACCAATTCTTTATGAATTTGCAATTAAATCTAGCGCAAGCTAGATTTAATTGCAAAAACATTTGGAAGAAAGATATTGACAATTCAAATAATACTAAACTTATTTCGTTAATTATTACATGTATACTTACATGTATTTTATGTCATAATTAAATGATACTATAATAAATTATTATAATTATAATAAATTATTATATTTTGAAACTTACCATATAAAGTAAAGTCGGTCTAGCTAATTTATGAATTGTATAAAATATCAATGTAAATTTAAAATATATTAATAAAATGATTATGTAACTTTTTATAATAACATTTGCAAAACTGTTAGTATCCAAAAGTTTTATTATGAGAACTATTTTAACCTAACTTAAAATGTTGATACTTGCACTATTCTGTTTGCTTTAATAGAAGTTGTATAATTTTTCAAAACGGGAGACAAGTTCTTTCTGAAATATATTTATTTGAATTAATGTCTTTTTATTTTAGTTAATGTGTAATAAAAGAATTCTCAATAGTATAAAAGCAATAAGACAAAAGGGCAAATGAGAATCAACATTGAATTTTCTACATGTAAAGTACAATCATCTTATCGTTTAAATACGTTACAAAATCCATTTTGATTCCTATTTCGAATCATTCTCAACGAAAAAACAATTTACAGAAATCTTAAAATATGATGGATTCCATTGGTGAAGACCAGAATCTTCAACGTAAAAAATGTGTGTCATTCATCACGGTTGCATAGCCGAATCATGATTGAGTCCAAATTTATCCTAGATAATGACACAACGATGTGTATTTTACTGAACAATTAAATAACTTACAAAATATCAATAGTCAACTCATCACAGGAAATTTTGAAGTATAGTCAATTGATAAAAATCCGTAAAATATATTAAAAAAGTACGACATTCATCTTGATGTTTATAAAAAGATTGATAAATTAATATTAGAAGCGATTAGTCAATAAAACAGAAGTTTAAAAAGAAAAGTTAAAAACGGATGTTGTCAGGTCAAGACTTAAAACTAAAATGAGTTCAATTTATCGTTTGTAGATACAAAGGAGAGGGCAAACAAAATATTTATAAATTATTTCAGATTGATACATATGCGTGATGTAAATATTTGATATCTGATTGTAAATTTAGAGCGTTTTGTCTTTTTATAAACATCATTTTCGAAATTAATCGCTTCCTCAGATACCTTTCAGAATCTAAGATTTCAACATCATGCCAATCAAATTTATGCTCAAACTGCAGTCTATGTTTCGTTATTTCAGATTGAGATTTCGTATTTTGATTTATATGGTTGCGACATTCAGAAATCCTTGTCTAATTGTCTCGACGTTTGATCTACGTATGCCTCATTGCAATCTTTGTAAGAAATTTTATACACTACATTTTTATGAATTGAGAAGGATATCTTTATGAACACTAATTATCCTTTCAAATTGATTCAAACTATAAAAAGAAAATCTCATCTGAAGAATTTATAATCTTTTTGAATTTATCTGAAATGTTTTAGAAATGGAATTGTAAACCATGAAATATGGCCACGTGTATTTTGTAAATTTTTTTATTTGAAGAGATGTAATTGTGCCTTTGAGTCAAAAATTTTAAACGTAAATGCAAAATTTCAAAAATAAAGCTTAGAAGATAATCATTGTTAAGTAGGGTGTTGATAACTAAAATTTTTTGGTGGTATTTGAGATGCAAAAGTAAAAACGTATGATCAATGACCTATGACAATGTCTCTTTTCTGAGAGACAGGATGCAGAGAAAGGAAGTTCAGATATCTTCTTGAGAAAGTCGGTTTATGATACCAATTAAATTTTATGTTATTGACAATTTTAATAATAACGTCAAGAAAGTTTAAAATTCCTGCATCCAATTCGATTGTAAATTGTAATCTATGGTGGAAAGAGTTTGAAAACATTCAAAACATTTGTAACTAAATCATGGGAATTGCCAACGCAATATCATCCACATATCTAAAAAAGAAAAGTATCCGGATACTCCAATCTCTTCATCAAGAGCTCTCTCCTCCAAATCTCTCAGAAGTAAATCAACGACTACGGAGACTCCATGGGGGTCCCAAAAGTTTGCTTATAAATATAATTGTCAAATGTAAAATAACTTGAATTTGATATTAGTGAGAACGCTCTCAAAAATTCATCCTTCGATGTTACATTCTTCCGAAATAAAACACCATCTCTTTGAAATGCTATCTAAAGCTGAATCAATAGGAATATTCGTAAAAAGAGATACAACATCCAGAGAAATAAGACTAAAACTCAATCAATAAAAATTGCCCGATAATTTTTTTTTATTTGAAGCTATTTTCAATGTTACTTAAAGGTTTGAGAATATTTGTTGAAATAATTTTATGTAGAAAAGTAGTAAGAGGATATAATGGACTATCAATACAGGAGACAATTATTCTGAAGAGACAATCTTGCTTGTGTATTTTGGAAAGCTCATAAGCTCTTGGAAGAAGAGCCTTCCTTTCTCTGCATCTTGTCTCTCAGAAAAGGGGTACTGTCATAGGTATGATTGATAGATTTTTACTTTTGCATCTCAGATACCACCAAAAAAATCTTGAATTATCACATTTAACTAAACAATGATTATCCTCTGAGCTTTATTAAAATTTTGCATTCACGCTTAAAATTTTTGACTCAAAGGCACAATTACTTCTTTTTAAATAATAAAAAAGATTCACAAAATACATCTGGCCATATTCCATGGTTTACAATTTTATTTCTTTCAAACATTTCAAAGAAATTCAAAAAGGTTATAAATTTTTTACATGCAAGATTTTCCTTTTATAACTTGAATAAACTTGAGGGGGTAATTAATGTTCATAAAGATATTCTTCCCAACAGCTGCATAAAAATGTAGTGTACAAAATTTCTTGTAAAGATTGCGATGCGACATACATATGTCAAACGTTTAAGGGAATCCTAAAGCCGTCTGTTTTACCGACATTTTTTTAGTCTCTTTTCTTCTAAATAAAATGCCTTTATAGATTTAAAAATCCTTTTCCACAATTAGAGTATAGATAATAACGCAGGCGCAAAGTTACATTTGGATATGAAAAACGAAAAAAATTACAAAATTTATCGACCTCTGACGTCGACTCATAACAACATTTGCTTTATATAAAAGTTTTATACTTTGTACGTGTACAAAAAGTAGCTAAGCGCCTAGGGATTATATGAAAGAACAATATTATGCTTTTAGAAATGGGCTAGAAGCTTTAGTATAAGCGAAAAGAAATTAAAAACATTTATGTGTGCGAGCGCGTGAAATGTTGATGTATTAGTATATAGTGATATGTTCTTTGTCGCATAAATCATATATGTATAAGTGCATTTGGTGGTCGGTAAAACAGGATCCGCATCGGAGTTCGATCTTTAGCATCACCTTAAGGCATAATGTATTACAGATGTTTTATAATAATATAGTTGTGACTTTACGTGTATGTGTAGTTTTATAATAATGTATAATAATTAGTTTCGATAATAGCTTTCCACATCACCCGTGAGATACTATTATTGACGCGTTTATATATATTATAAAATATATTATTATAAACTATATCATTATAAAACATATATAACATTAATAATATAAACAATTTAGTGTTTTAATAATAGTTTGACGGAAGGGCGATTCCGTCATATTTCTGATATGGGGACGCTCTTGAAGCATAGCGTCACACGCGCGCTCGGCGGCTCGGCCGCCGAGCGTTGAACGGTAGTGGGGAGGACAGTAGGCGTCGCTTCAGAAATCGGCTCGAAAAGGGCATTTCGTTGCGACCACTGCCTTAAGGGGATCCTAAAGTCGGTCCTTCTTTACCGACAAACATGATTAATTTTTCAATACACTATTCTTTTAATTGCTTTACTTAATATAAATATCCTTTTCCACAATTAAAGTATAGACATTAATACACCTCAAGCCGGTCGACTTTATGCTGAAAACGAAAGAAATTTAAAAAATTTAGATATCTTTTACTTATTCTTAATCCAATATGGCGTCTAGAGCTGTCACATCTGCAAATATTTGTTTCATACAAAAATTTGGCAGTCTGTTTGGATAAAATGAGAGTGGTGTGAGATGCGAATTATATTCAGAAACAATGTAGAGTTTGTATAACTAGGCTTAGAAATCTAACATAAAAGATTAGTGTCATGAAAATTTGTAAGCATACATGCGTATGATTTTGATATATCCATTCTTATCACTCTATATTATATCCATTCTTTACTTTTTTTTCGTTTAGATGTATATTGGATGTTTTCGGAATCTTCCTATTATTATATTTGTTTTTCTTTATTTGTTTTTGCTGAGAATTATTTTACTTTAGGAATTTTGAGAGTTATTAAGAAACGAAAAGTAGTGATTTTTCCCTTTACATACAAAAAATGTGATTGAATAATATTGAATATATCTTTAAAAAATTCTAAAAAAATTATAAGTATGTTTATTTCTTACAAGTGCTTTTCACGGATATTTTAAATATTCTAATTTATATTTTAATTTTAATATATTACACGAATTGATCTTTACGTTTTACAGAATAATTAATATTTTTATAGGAAATCTTTTTATTTTGTTTGTAATAAAGATATAAAAATAAAGTTAATTCTGGAAATAAAATATGAATAATTTAAAAAAGAATTTTATGAAATAAGTGTTTAATTATATTTTTTCTCCACACATTAGTTTTTTATAATATCAAAAAAATTATTATTTAAGAAATTCATTCTTGAATAACTAAAACGATTTAATAAATTATAGATGTTAATTGAAGAACCATATATTTATCTTATATATTTTATTTCATCTTTCCAAAATATCGTGATGCAATTATTTTTCAGAGGACGTGTGACTTTTCAAAGAAAATCCGAAAAAGAATCTCTCTAAAAAATAATTAATTAAATTATGAGCACTCGTTCTCGATTTATTAAAATTGTTTGGTTTTTTAAAATGACTTTCTTAGCTGATATGTGCAAATTTATTAAGAGTTTTACAAATGATTTCTCTATGAACTTTTTTCGAATTGTTTTTGACCATCTGCCTCAGTTTGGCTCTTTTTGTTTCTTTTTTTTTTCTTTATCTGATCAGTCAAGAAGAAACAATCCGACTAGGAAAGGCCAAATAACGCAATCATCAATTTTCTGTTCTGATCGAGGTTTTTTGAGCATGTCAAAGAATAAATAGAATGGCGATTATCTTCTGAAGGAAACGAACGACTGCATTTACCATTTAACGTTTTTGTATTGCAATTGCATTTATTTCACATAAATTTATTTGATTTTGTTCTCTTTCAAAAAATTGTATTTTTACTCGATTATTTTATTTAATTTTTCACAGGATTTGTTTTTTCTCATAAAAGAATTATTTCAGTTGATATATTTTGTCATCGATATTATGTTTTTAAATTATAATGTCACACATGCAAATATTATTTTTTTTTATTATGTAAGACGATATTAAATTGAATATCAAGTAATTTAATTGAAAAATCTCAAATCTATTAAAACTTTATTTCTCTATGATATAATAGATATGATAGATTATATTGTATTCTTCCTTATTTGTTTTAAATAAATTTAGTTAGCTAGTTAGTGATAAGATAATAATGTGATAATAATGTGATATGAAATATCAAAGTGAGTTATCAAGAACTTAGAGATGTAAGAGCTTTTTACTGTTACCTGAATATAACAAGTTTATATAACGACAATTGTTAGTCTCAGATATATAATGATTATGTAGTCCTTCAATCGACTTGAAACAACGAGAGAAAGCTGTTCATGTATAATAAGTACATATATAGGATGTATCAAAAGTTCGGAAACGATCGAATATCTCGAAAGCAAAGCATTTTTAAGAAAAATGTTTCAGACAAAACTTGTAGGTTTTAAAAATATATATCAACTGATTACATCCGTTTGACCTTGGATCGCCAAGATCAAGGTCAAATCAATTTTTTAAAACAATAGGGAACACTCTATTTTTGATTCCAAAATCTAATAGCTGGTGTCGAGAATTTTTCAAAACACTATAATAAAATTATTTTTCATTAAGTACTTTTTGAGTTATGAAGTTTGAATATTAAAGTACTACCGGCATTAGCATTACCCAAAGTTGCCTGGTTAGATTTACACCTCTTGTGTGTGTGTGTGCGTGTGCGTATGCGTGTGCGTGTGCGTGTGCATGTGCACGCGCGAAGGGTGTGGTTTATTTAATAAAGTGTTCAAATCTTCTTCTATTGCTTGACAATGCCCTAATAGTAGATAAAAATTATCCAGAATATTTATCTCATATCTGCTGAGATAAGACTGACTTGTACTATTCGTTCCATAGGATCCGCTAAGTCGGCAAGCTTTGTCGCGTACACACTGTTTTTAAGGTATTCCTATAAAAAGTATTCATAAAAAGTCCGGCTGTTTTTCAAACATATAGAAACGGTAGCCTAAGTACACCATTATAAATTGTCATTTTCCGTAAACTGTGTACGTGAAACCTTTGCGTATTGCGATCACACTATCAAGCAGTTGAGTGTAATTTTAGTGGAATCCAGAATGATGTTATCTGAAACAGAAAGAATTATATTATTGATGATGCCAGGACATGGAGGTGTTGTTAGATCCTTCGAGCAAGTAGCTTTTATTTAACACTACTTACTCAGATTGTGAAACGATTTCGAAGTCTGTAATACAGAAAACGATCAAACAATTTGAAAAAACAGGATTCGTTAAAAAAATCAACAACGTAGACTGGCAGACCAAATCAGCGACAAATGTCGATAAGAGTTTGGAGATGACGCAAACATTCGTGGAAAATCCTCAACTTTAAGGAAGACAACACCGGCGCATGACGTTAGTATAATGTCCATTCATCGTATTTTAATACGTAAAAAAATGGCATGTTCTTCCAAAATTAAAATCACTCACAAGTTAACGGAGGATGATGATTGAAGAATTGAGTTTTGCCTCGAATAATGCGTCGATTCGATGATGATAATACCTTCTTTGATCACATAATTTTTTCTGATGAAGCTTTTTTCTAATTGAATGTAGTAAATCATCATAATTGCCTGGAATGACGAGAACCCTCACTGAATGAGTGATTTCCGTACACAGTATCCTCAAAAACTTAAAGTTTAGGCAGGTTTTTGCGAACAAGGTATTATAGAGCCATTCTTTATCGATAGAAATTTAATGCGACAATCTGGATTTACTGCGAAATGAAGTCATATTCGCTATTGAAAATATGTTTCCAACAAGATGGCGCAGGCCACACTTTGCAAAAATAGTACTGCAATTTCTGGATAATTTCTACATTTCCAAACCGATGGATAGGAAGACATGGTCAAATAGAATGACCTTCTAAATTATCAGATCTGTCGCTTTTTTATTACTTTTTATGAAGGTACCTTAAAAACAACGACAAAACCTGCCGACTTAGCAAATCTTAAGGAACGAATAGTACACGAAGTCGGTTTTATCTCAGCAGATATAGGACGAAATGTTTTGAATAATTTTTAACTAGGGGACACTGTCAAACAGCGGAAGGAGATTATCAATTTATTATTTGAACACTTTATCAAATAAACTACACACTTTGCACGCGCGCGCGCGCGCGCGCACACACACACACACACACAACACACACATTTAGAGAGAGAGAAAGAGAAAGAGACATTCGCGCGCACACCCCTCTCCCCCACACATAAAACATAAAAGGTGTAAATCCGACCGGGCAATTTCCGCATGATATACCTCGAGAAATGCTGGCGGTGCTGTAATTTTTAAGTCTTATAACTAGAAAAGTACTTAATGAAAAAATATTTTATTATAATGTTTTGAAAAGCCCTTGAGGTAAGTTACAATAATAGGTAATGAAAAATAGGGGTGCCGTTTAAAAAATTCACAGTGACTTGATCTTGACAATGCCACCCAAGGTCTAACGAATATGATCAGTGAATAGATCTTTTTAAACCCTATAAATTTTGTCTGAAACATTTTTCTCAAAAATGTTTTACTTTCGAGATATTCGACCGTTTCCGGATTTTTAATAACTCTGTATGTAGTATTCTATGCTAAAAGTGGACTTCATCCACGAATTGTTCATGATGCTTCCTCTACTGTTAGTTTTTCAACTTTAAAATGGTTTTTTACTAATTTAAATGAAATTTGGAGTTCAATAAAAATTCACTTGTTTTATCTATATTATCAACATTTTACTATTTATATTTATCTTAATGTTGGAATTTATTTTATTGAATATTTTATTTTACTGGGATTTATTATTTATATAAATATATAAAAAATGAGAGAATTAAATATCTATTCTTAAGAAATAAAAATATATAAGAGGTTAATTGAAAAATATTATTTTCTATATATGAAAAATATTTATAATAAATTTATTGATTATGTATTTCAAGTTATATTTTATCATTTTGGTATTCTTTGCGATATATTGTGCAATGTTTTTATTTAAAAATTTAGAACTTGCTAGAAAATAAAAAAAATTTTCGTTTAAGCAACATTGAAAAACTTTTTTCAAAATTTGCACATTAGTAACATCTTTTTTAAAACACTTGCTATGAAACCTATATATATAAAATGCATCAGTTTGTGAAATGAATATAATTAATGATGCTCGAATAACTATACTTGTTATTCGTAAATACGTGGAAATACATGGAAATTACATAAAAATCTCCCTGCATGTGAATATACTCACAATTATATAATAACTGACACCATTCCTAAAGTGCAATCGTATAGGTATACTCGTAATTCAAATGCGCATGATTATTCTTGCGTAAAAAAAAATGTTATACATGTCACTCGAATGGCTTTCTCTCTATAAAATTTTTTATAAAATGAGAGAAAATTAATCCCTTTTAAGGGGTAATATCACCTTGTGACTTTTTTTTTACGTTTTTTTTTTTAATTTTAAATGCTCTGTAAACTATCCAAAAATGATATTCAAAAGGTTTTATGTGAAGGAAAAAATTTTAAATGGTTAAAAATTTTAAATGGCCAAAAAGTCGATATTTTGAACATAGTCGTAGAGCCGGGAAATAGATGCCTCTACTATTTGAATTTTGAAGCTGAAAAAACAGCTGTTTCTAGAAAGTCTGTTAGAATACACAACAGAGTGTTTTGCTTGTGCTCGTGAAAGACACGTGTTTATCATTGATTCCGTGCATTTCTTAGCGTCTGTAGTTTGACTACTTGAAACTTTAAACGCGTTTTTCTCGAAATCATGTTTTTCGAGCTTGCCGTACCGATAGCTCCTTCAATTTTTATCCGATTGCCTTCAAATTTTAATTGCAGCTTTAAAATAAGATTCTCTAGTGAGCATCGTACGACTTTTTCGATAAATTGAAATTTGCCGATTCTATAGCCGATTTTCGAGTGATTTTTTCGAAAGAAAAAAAATTTAAATGCCATTTTTTTTTAAATCAATTTTTCAAAAAAACCCTACGATGCTCACTAGATTTTCGGCCATATTTTCAGAAAAACTTTGGTTTTTTGCTCTAGGTGCAAAATTGCGACCTATAGAGGTACGGCAAGGGAAAAAAAGGATTGTTTTGTAAGAGCTGCCACGCCGCCATTTTGTTTTTGAAAAATGTAAAAAAATTTTTTTTCTGTACTTTAGGACTTTCATATGTTTAAACCCGAATCTTAATAAATCTTTTCATTTTTTAATAATAATCAAAGAAAAATGACCTTACTTTTAGTGAACACAAGGTGATATTACCCCTTAATTTACTGCTTCTTTACATTGTAACTAACATTTTTATTTAGAAATATAAAAATATTGGATTTCTCACATACATGCGTTTTAATTAGAAATTTGATCATTTTAAATGAAGATCATTAAATTTTATTATATTTTAATGGATCTTATGTATAAAACTTTATGGATTATGCTCGTATAAAATCTTATAAAGATAAAAAATATATGATTTTAAGTCCGTTTTACACAATTTAGAATTTGCGTGAGTTACAATAAAATACAGATAAATGAATTAAAATAGTATTCATTAAATATATGTAGTATGTTTTTTTTAAGATTTAGGTTTACTCAGTAACATTTGTCTTAGATTTCATATCTGAATTAGATTTCATATCTATTTTTGAGCTGTTTATTTAATGATACACGTTTTTAAGTGTTCTGTTATGACATACATTTTTTGTCCTTATAAAGCATTTTTTATGTATAATATTCTATAAATTTTGTTAAAGTTAATTTTATTAAGGGGAGGTTCTCATCAAGCGACCAAAAAATAAGGTGAATGTCTTGAATTTTTTTTTTCATAAAAGGAAGTAAATAAACAACTTAGGGTTTTTGACACTTATTTATTGAGTTTTAAGTACAAAAAAAATTTTTTTTTAAGAATAATAACGTCATAGAAATTGTTTATATGTTGTAACGTGACCGTTTTAAAAAAAGATTACTTATCGGTCTCCACTGTAGCACTTGTAAAAATTATCTGAAATCAAAAAACCAAAAATTTTTATGAAATATATAATATTTGTTGGAGGTTGTACCAGCAATATCAATAAAAAGTCGAAAATTTAAAAAATGGCAGACATGCAATTTTTCGGTACCGTTTTTTCACATTTTTTTTCGCTTTTTAAAATGCTTTAAAAAAAAAAACAGATATTATCTGCATTTGGGTTTATCCTCCAATAAATTAAATGAACTTCAAAATAAAAATTAAAAAATAGTGGTCCATTGAGTAGTTTTTAAGTTATCGTGGAGACAGATATTAAAAACATCGTTTTTCAGGAAACGCATTTAAAGATTTGGTTAACGATTTTTTTGAGTTAATGGAAAAAAAATGTACCTTGTGGCTAATCAGCAATTCCAGGGCCATATATCAATCCTTCCTCGACTTCATACTGTTCTATACTTATCATAAAACGTACATATAGGAGCATATTTAAAAAATATTGATGTAGAATGCACACTACCGCGCAAACTCTATTTTCGCGTAAAAAAGTGGGTCGAATTATTATGCCATAACTTTTTTATGAGATTTATTTTAGTCAAACGATTTGGGGAATATATTCTACACATAATAGGCTATCAAAAAATGAAAAAAAAAAAATCGAATTTTCGGATCGAGTTTCATGAGAACCTGCCCTTAACTGAAATAATAATGATAATAAGAACATAGTTTCTTTTTTGCGATTATATTTAATGACCAAATATATACACACTTCCATCGGAAAATTTTCAGACATCTAGGAATACAGAACACAAAATTTTAATAACAGAAATGCTTATTATTTATTAGTTAAAATAGAAATATATTCAATATTTTATTGATATAACTAAATAACTAAATAAATAAATAATATATTAATAAATATAGATTTTGTATTCTTTTATATTATAAAATTGTTCATCGAATGTTAAACAAAAATAAATAATGCATCATGCATTATATGCGTGAAACAGAACCCCCCCCCGCCCCGAAACTGATTGATTAACAAACTAACTTTTCTCTTCTTGCTAAAAACTTTAAAACTTCGAGTCATCAGTTTAAAAAACTTTTTTTAAAATCTTCTATAATCTAATTCTTATGCAAAAAAGGAGAAAGAAACGGCCAAGGACGAACTATATTGGATTTCAAAAAATTATATTGTTTATTCAAAAATTATGTTGTTTATTCAACTATTAGCAATACGTTTCGACTATACATAGTCTTTATCAGTTTTAATAAAAAATATTTAAAAATATAATAACTGTTTAACATGAGGCTTTTAAAAATATAAGTCTGGAAATGTATAATTGTAATCACCGGACACATAAAGAGCCATGTCAGATGTTCGACACAATAATAAAGTTAGATTATATACAAATTTGAGTCCGCGTATAAAATATTCGAAATCCTTGAAGATCCATGATGTGACTAAATCCATTCATCTCGTTTGAGGCGAGAACGGAGTTTTGTCCGTTGAGATATGTTAAAAAGAATTTTTTCGTCCAATAGAAATATAGTTTGATCGTAAAAGTCAATGCAAAGTGTCTAGAAATGTCCGTGATCAAATAAAAATGAAAATAAATAATAAAAATGAAATTAATAAGGATATTGAATAATTAAAAAGAAATCAAGAATTTAAAAGAGAGCTGATAGAAGAAAGGAAACTAATTATTTATAAAAGAAAAATTTTGAAAAACCCAGTTGTTAATCAGCTAAGACAATATAATCAAAGAACGAAAAACTTACATGATAGATAATAGTTACGAAAAAATGTTTAACAGCCGTGTATGTCTCTTATCCCTCAACGTGTCCTGAGAAAGACTGTTCGCGAACCGTTAAGTGTGAGTCAATAAATAAATAAAATAAGTATGATCGGAGATTGTATTATGTTTAAAATTGAGTTTGGGTAAGTTCATGTTAATATGTTGAAATAAGATCCATCTAACATTTTGGTGTTTTTTTACAGTTTATACCATATTTTTGTTCTTTGATGTATCATTTCAGATATTAGTCTCTTGTAAAAAAAGGATTCGGTATCCAATATTATTCAGTATCGGTATCCAATTTTAACTTTTTCCCATTTAAATGTGTGATTGAGATTTTTTATGTGTTCAGAAACAACCGAATGCTTTGAGGGATCTAATCTCACATTATTAATATGCTTTTTGATTTTGGTGTTGAGTTGCCTTTTGGTTTGCTCCATCGCAATCCTTACAAAAAATCTTATAAACTACATTATTGCGTGTTGATAGTTGGTTTTGAGCTTTTTGTACTTTTATGAATCTGTTTAATTTATTTAGGTAACGAAAGCCTACAATAGTAGATTTGTAGTCAGATTCGTAAAAAATTGACGAGATCATTTCGGAGATCGATTTTATATATGGAATAACAAAAAAGTTTTTTTTATTATTATTAATGTTGGTATTGTCGTCATTTTTATCAATACCCAAGGGAGGTTTTTTGATTGTATGTAGTTTGTTAACGAATTTGTTTTTAAGTCTGCGGTTAATAGAGTCAAAGACAAGCTTTAAGGGGTAACCATTGTTCAGCAATAAATTAATAATGAGTTCCAGATTTTTAGTATAAAACATAGGATGAGATAACGACACAGCCCGATCTACAAGAATGTTTATTATACTTGTTTTATAGCACATCGGGTGATTAGAAAAAAAGAATAAATAACGGCCCGAAAATGTATCCTTGTGAAACCAGTCAATGATAATTTCTTTTTTTTCCTGAACTTTAAGTAGTAAGTCTAAAAAGCTGAGATGATTAATCTCATATTCAATAGTAAATTTCAATCTATTATAGTAATTATTAAACGTTTCAAAGATATCGTTTATGTCATCCTCAGGAACCGCTAACAAAATGTCATCTACATAACGATAGTAGATCGGTAATTTTATTTTTAAAGAGCTCAGTACATGTTCCTCCAGATCTTGTTAGGTCAGCGATGATTGGTGATAGAGGGGAGCCTATGGGCGTGCCAAAAGTTTGTTTGTAGATAACGTTGTTAAAAGTGAAAAAAGTAGAGGAAAGTACAAATTTTACAATCGAGATGAATTCTCTCATCGGGATTTTTGTGAATCGTTGAATGAAATTTCATCTATTTTTAATACCGTTTATGGCAAGATCCAGGGGAACATTTGTAAAGAGTAAGACGATATCAAAAGACAAAACATATGACTCTGGTATAGATACTTTTGAAAGTGTGTTATACAATGCAAAACTATTGCTTATGGAACTGTTAGCCTTTGGGAAGGCTTTCTGAGATGATTGAAGAAACTTAGCTACAGGATATAGAGAAGTGTTTACTGAAGAGACAATGATTCTGAACGGAATATTTTGTTTATGGATCTTTGGGAGACCGTATGCTTTCGGTAAAAAGCAAACACTAGAATGTAAGAAGAAATATTCTTTTTTTGTAATGTATTCTTTTTTATACCAATTCTTTAAAAAGTTTCGTTCAGCTTTCTCTCTAAGATTTTTGAGGGATTTTTCTTGATGGTGTAAGTGTTTTCGTCATTCAATAGTTCCTCTATGTTTTTTGTGTAAGAAGTTTTGTCTAAGGCAACAGTGACATTACCTTTACTTACTAATTCTTATGTTTTGGCTAATTCAAATTTTTTTTATGGTTCGCAGTAATGATTTACGTACAGTAACTTATCCAAAAAAGTCGTACTAATTAGTCGTTTTTATTGTAAGAGAAATATTTTTATTTTATTGACTTCTATTGAATTTTGATATTATAGATACTATGTGTCTTCTGTTTCTTTTGTTCAAGAAATGATTGATGTTTTGCGATGTTATATTTTGTCACTCATAATTTAACTCTGTTTTGCGATATCGAAAAATAGCATTAGAAATGAATCAAGGATTTTAGCTTTTTTGAAGTATTATGAATAGAAAATCCATTTTTGTGATACGTTAATAATAGCCTCATTCAGTCTGCGATCTATTATTTATTTACTGAACATAAAAATATTTCTAATGTTCGTTTCCACCAACGTAGATTCTAATTCTTAGAAAAAGAAGAATAAATTGAACCAAGATTAAAGTTAATCGACGTTGATGAAAACAGACATAAGTCACACGAAGTACATTTGAGGAGCATTTGAAAGAAAATATGAGATGGTGCCATTAATATAAAATTGATTTGACGAGTTGAGTCTACCTCCTTAACTTTTTACCTCCTATTCTTCAAATTTCTACGTACAAAATTTCAACAGATTCGTCAAATTGATTTCGTTATGACAGTTGATCATCTAGAGTAAACTATTTTAACTTTTTTTAACAAATGGAAAAAAATCGAGATTCGAGCAATCACTTGTTTTTAAAAGGTTTAAAGTCTGCAGAAATCATTCAAGACATGAATAATATTTTAGGCGAGTTCGTACTTTCAAACAATATATAATTGGACAGCTGAATTTAAATGTGGGCATATAAGTACAAATGAACAGCGTTTAAGTTGTCCAAGAACAATAACAAATCTAGAATCGAAAAATCGAAAAAATCCATGATATCATGTTATTAAAAGATCACAGTGATGAAAGTGCGTGAGATTGCTAAGATTATAGGCATCTTAATACAATTTACAACATGTTATACGAAAATTTGGAAGAAAGTTATCTGCAAGATAGGTGCCGCGTTTGCTCATAATTGGTCAAAAACGAAATCGAATGACTATTTCAAAGTGTTGTTTGGAAAGCGTCCGAAGAATTTTTCGCTTTGTAATTGTGATGAAACATGGATCTGCCACTACACATCAAAGACAAAAAAACAGTCAAAACAATGGACATCTTTTGTTGACGTCAAAGAAGGCAAAAACAGTTTCATCATCTGAAGTCTTGACAACTGTTCAACTTTTTTGATACGCATGGAATATTGCTCATTGACTATTTAGAAAAAGGAAAAACAATCACAGGAAAATATTATACATTATTTTTGGATCAACTGAATGTATGAAAGAAAAATGCAAAGAAAAAAGTATTTTTTCATCAGGACAACGTACCAACTCACACGTCTGCAGTTTTAATCGTCAAACTATATGAATTACGTTTCAAATTATCCACCGTAGGCCATCCACCGTATCTAGATTTGGTTTATGATTTTTTCCTGTTTTTAGACTTAAAAAAATTGATGGCTAGAGATTTGGCTTAAATACTGAAGTAATTGGTGTAAATGGCTATTTTGAGAAGAAAGACAGATCGTATTATATGAAAAACACGCACAATGTTGGATCAAGTGCATTGAGGCAAATTGAAATATAAAAATTATTTTACTCCAAAAACGTTGTGTTTTCATATATTTTCTAAAGACTTATCAAATAACCTTTAACCTTGAGAAAAGCCTTAGGTATACTTAGGATAAAGGCTAGTAATATGGAAAAGGATAACTCCGGTATTTATGCCACGCGGGGATTTATGTCGGAAAAAGTAAAAAAGAATAGAAGAAGCGAGGTGATAATTTGTATGCAACCACTCTGTTATATGCCTTTGTTATATTAGTATTGTATTGTGTTTCAGTTTTTTTACTGTTAATATTAATGAAACTATTGTGAGTTGAATCAATCAATTTTCAATGCAGTAAGTAGCTCTAATCATTATTACAAGCTACGTAAAATGATTACTGTAAGGAGTATAAAAGGCTTAATGATTATTTCATGATACATAGAGAGATAGCAAAGAATGAAGTATAGCAAAATACAAGTGTTTGGTTCTTGCTTTTTTTTTAGCTTGATGTCTTGTACATCTCATCTTTGGAACATATAACATTTTTAGGGCGCGGAATTCATGCCACAATACTGACGCTTTATGTATAGGAAAACATAATTAGATGTTTATTTTTAAACTATTATTCTGTGTTAATGAATAAATATTGATGTGTTAATTAATAAATAAATAAAAACAAACGATTCTTTTTACTTTATATTTACGTATGTTTACAATTCTTATTCCATAATAAAATTTCATAAACATTTTATAACTGTCATTTTATATTTTATTTATAAGTATTATTTGTACATTTTTTTATAAGTCCTATATTTTATTTATGAATAACCGTATATCCCTATGGCAAAAATGCAAGAATTTTAAAAAGTTCTTTTTTGAAATATAAAAAATTAATATTTTATATTCATAATTTTTTTTATAATAGTAGTCAGTATAAAGTTTTTATTGGTATAATTTATTTATCTTAAATATAATAAATAATACTTGATAAACTCAATTTTCAATAGGTACCGGAGTTACTTTATCATTTTTAAATTAACATTACTCCGATATAAATGTATTAAGGCTCCTGACTTCTCACCGCGGCTATATTGTGATATCGTAAGTGAGAAATGACACTTAAAAGTGTTTCTTGCGTGCCATTTCTAAATAAATAGAATTTGGATAAAAGAAACTAATGAGATCGCTTTAGAACACTTGTAAAAATGGATCGAAGCTATCCTTTTTCTCTCTGACAGTCAGTAAATGGTCGTAAAAGGTGATAAAAAGCACGTGAAATACATTTATTTAATACGCATAACCCATTTTCACTTTACGTGCCCTTTATGACCATTTACTGACTATCAGAGAGAAAAAGGATTGCTTTGACCCATTTTTACAAATGTTCTAAAGCTCTCGTTAGTTCCTTTTATTCAATTCTATTTATTTAGAAATGACACGCAAAAAACTTTTACGTGTCATTTCTCGCTTATGACGTTACGATTCAATATGGCCGCGGTGACTACTCAGGAGCCTTAAGTAAATGTAAAGTTAAGAGGTTATGCCTAGTCGCATGGGTAAAAAAAATTGATTTTTCAAGAATTTTTTTTATAACTTGAATGTATTTTTATTACAAATTATAGATTATATAAAAAAGTACACATATAAAAGTTATTACACAAATTTTTTTATTGAAAAATATTGATATATAACGAAAATACAGCTGATCCTCAGAATCATGATTTTTTTCAAGTGCTTTGCGAGCACGATTTCTCCAAAACAGCTCATCTGAAATAAATAAACCAAGAATATTACTAATGAGATTTTTGAGCTCCTCTGATAGAGGAAATGCCGTGTTTTTATTATTTAGTAAAATATGACATCGAAAGCTCAAGAAAAGCATTTTTACAAAAAACGGACTTTTTTCTCCAGTGACTCTTTACTAGCTAATAAAATTCGAGAAACATTATCGTCATGCCTATTTATGATTTGATGCAACGTATGTATTCTAGATGCGTTTGATTAATCGAATTCCGCTGAGCTTGACATAATAATCATTGAAATACGCTTGACAAAGCTTCCTTTGTTTACGTTGTCATCTCGTGCCTTATCCTTCTCCGCGCTGCACGAGAGCACGTAGAGGAAAAATAAAAAAACTTTTATTATATAACCTAATCCCAAGCTAGCGATTGAGCCTACTTAAAATTTTATCGGTACAATCATTATTGAGATTCGAAAATCTCAGATATTCGCATTTCGCCGGATCGTTAAGGTGTATACTTATACTTACTATACACCTGAAACACTACCGTGTCTCCTGAAACTTTTGTCTTTATTTAATTCTTATTCATTTATTCTTGAAATAATTTTAAAAGAAGTGTAGGAAATATCCTTGGGGAATTTTTTTATTTGACTTTGTATCGATGTTATAAACTCAAAGATTTTCAGATATTCTGTATTATTCAAATCCAAACATGTTAAAATATGTGAAAGAAATATAATTCTATATTAAGAAAACTATAATAACAGACAATGACATTAATCATGACATGACAAAAGAACATAAAACTGATTAACTTAACTATTGACGGAAGTTATAGATTCGCTACATTTGAGGATTGACATTATTGTTCCTTAATACTTTTTATACTAATTTTTTCAATATACTTTTTTTATGACTAGCATATCACTCAAGAATGAAAATCGAAAATAAAATTATGTATCATACTATTTCATTTGTTATGTTTATTTAAGAAAATGTTTTTTTAGATGATTGTTTTATATTTACAATTAATCTAGCACAATTTATATGTATTGAAAATTTTATAAACTTTTAAAGTAAGAATAAATAAATATACAATTCATAAAATGTATTTATTTTTACAATAACGCAATTATCATAGCAAGACAATTAATTTTTAATTATTACATAACAATTCTAATTAACATTGTTTCAGAAACAAAGAGGAAAGACCATCTAGAATGGTTCTTACTGTGACCGAGGATACTCCGGCAGATATGCTGACCGGCAGTATGGAACTTCTAGTCCAATTGCCTCGAAGTCATCATCTTCATACTCAGAGGATCACAGTATTAAGAAGGTATTTGCAAAAATGATAATATTTGTTATTAATTATTTTTTAATTATTACGAGTTTAGCATTTGCCTTGCTTCAATTTTAACATTTATTGATTAAATATCAAAACCAAAACTTCCAAAAATAAATTATCTTTATATTAAAAATCATAAACGTGTCCTTCATCTCAAGTTATGATGCGACTTAATAGAAATCGTATCTACTTTAAAAAACATTTTCCAGCCGGCTTATCAAATAGCTTATTACTTATCAAATAGCTGTAAAAAGCTTAGAAAAATTACAAATTTCTTAAATTTATTTTTTTGTGCATCCTACATTAAATTTTATGTAATAAAATTTACAAAATTTTCCATCATTGTGATTTTCTATCGTGAATGTGTCATTTGGAGCATTAAGAAATTTGTTACTTTTTTAATTAATTGTATTATTTTTGTTTCTCTTATGAAAAATCAAATTTGAAGAAATAAAAAAATATTGTTTATATATAATCATATGGATCATTATATATAATTATATATGAGCAATTTTTTATTTTTATTTTTAAATTTTGATTTTTTGTAAAAGAAACAATGCGAAAATTATTCTTTTAATTATTTTTTGTGTTCTCATTATTGTATAATTATTTTTCTTGTATCGAACAGTAATATATACAATAATTTTACGAAACAAAAAGTATATATGGACAGGGTGATTCAGAATAACCTTATATCTTTGAAGGGATCTATTCCTGATGGTATTCTGAAACGACTTTCCCTTTAGCAAAAATTTGTTCGACGCTTAGTTTTTAAGTTATAAAGAAGAATAGTTATCGAATCACGTATAGGAGATAGGCAGAAGTGGCGCAACTCACTGTCCGACGGGCGATTATGTGAGACGCTCAGCTGACGCTCGAATACAATATCCCACCTCTCTCTCTCTCTCTTTTGCTCTCTCTCTCTCTCTCTCTCTCTCTCTCTCTCTCTCTAATATAAAAAAAATAATTGCAATTCTAGAAGCCCTTTTCATAGTTCTACAGTTACTTATAAAAATAAAAAAAAGTTTGGTATAAAAAAAATAATTTTTATACCAAAAAATCAATAATAAAAAAATGTGCTAACTTCGCAAATCTAGTACATTCCCCTCTAAAGTACAAAAAAACTAAATTTTACTACTTTTGGCAACAGTTCCCGTGAGTACTATTAGAATTCTACCATTGAATGTAATTTGAAAAAAAATTCAACAATTACCATATTTTATAGATTTTAAATACTAAACACAGTACATTACTTAGAGAAAAAGTATCGTGCTAAACATTTTCTGCGATTCTTTTTAGCGCTTGAAATCGTTAATAATAACAAAGTTCTATGCCCCAGAACATTTTGAAACAAAATTCCGAGATCCGTACATTTTTAAATAATTATTTAATTTCTAGAGTCAAGACGACGCTTCGAGAAAAAATGCTGATTATTTTTTAAAAAATTATTTAAAAATATACAGACCCGTAGAACTCTATTTAAAAATGATTTTAAAGCATATAACTCTGCTAGAACTAGCGAGAATTGTCGCTAGAACTGCAAAAAATAATCAGCATTTTTTCTCCAAGCGTCGTGCTGGCTGACATTAAAAAATTACAAATAAATCATAAGTAAGTATTGAAAGGCAAATAAGAATAACGGCGCGGTTATTGATGCGCAAAAATCTTCATATGAATATATTCTTCAATATTGCATAAGTTGAAAATTCCATACGTTTCGGCTTCATTCAAGCCATCTTCAGCGATCGGAATTATGCACAGTAGTAAAAATAATTTTCTATTTATGACTGTTTCAATCCAACACCGGACAGTCATGCTTCCACATTTACCAAAAAGAGAAGAATTATCTTCAAATGTGAAAAGATGATGCATTAATCCAAATGATTCTTAAATGTAAAAAAATAAGCAATTTACCCAATTTGGTAGATCAATCAAATGAAAAAACATGAAGAAAGAAGAAAACATAGAGAGATACAGCAAAACGATAAAATGTTAGGTAAGTCAAAAATATATGTCAAAATATAAAATATTAGGTTGGTGCAAATGAAATAGCCGTTTTTCATATTACTATTAAGGGGATTCTAAAGCCGTCTGTTTTACCGACATTCTTTTTAATCTCTTTTCTTCTAATTGCCTTTGTAGATTTAAAAATCCTTTTCCACAATTAAAGTATAGACAATAATGCAGATGCAAAGCTACATTTGAATATGAAAAAAAAAAAAATTACAAAATTACAGTTTTGTTATCGGCTTCAGTCGTCAACTCGTAACTATATTTGCTTTATATAAAAGTTTTATACTTTGTACGTGTACAAAAAATAGCTAGGCGGCTAGGGATTACATGAAAGAATAATACTATGCTTTTAGAAATGAGCTAGAAGCTTTAGTATAAGAGAAAAGAGATTAAAAAGATTTATATGTGCGAGCGCGTGAAATATTGATGTATTATATTAGTATATAGTGATGTGTTCTTGTCGCGTAAATCGTATATGTATAAGTGCATTTAATCAGTAAAACAGGATCCGCATCGGAGTTTAATCTTTGATTTAGTATCACTTTAATACTATTAATAATCTAGTAAAAATGAACGAAATTTAAATTTAAAAAAAGAGTTTTAAAGCTTAAAATTTCTCTGCTTTTGAAGGATTATTATGTTTTTTGAGTTTCTGTAAGTCTGATAATTTTTACATATAAAAAACTATGAGCTGGACAATATGGAAAACTTTTTTTCACTTTGTGTTTTTCACTTGTAGGCTTGTCACGTGCTAAAAAAAAATTTGCAAACTTTTTTACTTTCTAACGTGAAAGTTTAAAGTTCTCTCTACAAAATTGGGGTGTAGTTCCGAAAAGCGATTTTTTTTTTTTTAAACTCCATTTTTTTTAAACTGTGTATACTTACGTATTTTGACGTGCTGATTACGAAAATGATAGTGAAAGTTGGCGCAAATTTGATTTTTATGGTAAAAATTATAAAAAGCTTATAAAAATTACGATTTTTCATATACCTTGGGAAATACTGAAAATTTTGAAAAATGTTTTAAACAAAAGTTCTAGATTTCATCAAAACACATTTTATGTTCTATGCATTTTTGTGATTGATAGTTTTCGAGAAAGTTATTGATGAAGTTAGTAGAGTGTAATAGATTTCAGTATAGCGTAAGATATTCAGGGCCAAATCAAAATAAGCGAACAGAATGAAGCAACGGAGCTTCATTTTCATTTCGCGAAGCGACTTTCACCTCACCCTCTCCCTACTTTTGGGACGAAGCTAGGTTCACGATTATATTGTTCCACATAGGTTTTCGACTCTCCACGCGAAGCGACTTTCACCCCATTCTCCCCCTGCTTTCGGAACAAAATTAGATCCATTATTGTGCAGTTTCACGAGGGTTTTTTTTTATTTCATCGTTAATTCTCTCGAAAATCAATCTATCAATTGTACGATAAAAATGCATAGAACATAAAATATGTGTTTTGATGAGGTTTATAACTTGTTTTTTTCGAAATTTTTAGTATTTCTCAAGATAAACATGAAAAACCATAATTTTTATGAGTTTTTTATAGTTTTCACCATAAAAATCAAATTTGCGCCAACTTTCACTATCATTTTCGTAATTAGCGCGTCAAAATACGTAAATATACACAGTTTCAAAAAGAATGGAAGTAATCGCTTTTCAGAACTTTATCCCAAAATTGTTTTTCAAAATTATTTTTAAGATTTTTTGTTACTGAGTTATCGCGAATTAAATAAAGGAGCATTTGTTTTGATTGCTCATAATTCCTTTAAAAATCATTGTACCGCAAATTAAAAAATAGATTCAAGTTGAAACTTTGCTCTATTCAATGAAATGATAATTGCTTTTTTTTTTAACATGTAGACATTTTGAATTAATAGTAAAGCAAAAAACGGCCATTTCATTTGCATCAACCTAATATGTTAACTCGTCAACGACTGTGCGATAAATGATACAAATTGAGAAATCTATGATATTACCGTTATAATGACGCAATGTCAAATAAATAATCATACAAAAATAAATTATAATAAAAAGTCAGAATAATAAAAACAGAATATAGAAATAACATAAAAGCAAATTATTACTAAAATTAAAATTGTGTGCTTAAAGTCTGTTTAAAATTGATGTGTTGTATATACTCAGTGTCAGTTTGGTAATTAAGTCCGTTATTTTATAATTGTATATTGAGCATTTCAGAAATAATTCTTTTCCAAAAAAATTTTTCACTATCAAGGCTCTTTACATTTAATCAATCGAAATCATAATTGTGACTATGTTCCGTAATCACTGTTGTGTTAGTTGATTTCCTATTAATTTGATTTCGATGTTCTGAAATCCTAATATTCAATTTTCTTTTTGTCTGTCCTGCATAAGTTGCGTCACAATTTTTACAAGAGATCTTATACACTATATTTTTCTTAGAATAAGTCGGAAGATCTTTTTGAGTTTTAATAATCCCCTTTAATTTATTAACATTATAGAAGGATAGTTTAATGTTTAAGTTTTTAATAATGTTTTTGAATTTTTCTGATATGTTCGGAAAATACGATATAGTGAACTAATTAATTTTCTCTATATTGTTATTGTTCACATTATTAGCTAGCGTATTTGTCCATTTGTTAAATAAAGTTTTTAATCTTAATTGTATTGAAAATGAAATCGAGAGGATAATCATTTAGCAAAAACATGTTAATAATAAAATTGAAATTTTTCACGCGGTATCTTGGATGTGATAATAAAAAAGCTCTGTCGATCATGATCCTCTCAAAGATCCTCTTTTCTAAGTGGAAGAGTGAAAAGAAAGAAAATTAAGGTACCTGCCAGAGAAAGGTTTTTGATACTAGTCAAACTTTATTATATTATTGTTGTTGTTAATCATAGTGACATCCAGGAAATTTAATCATTTTTTTCCAATTTTTATTGTAAATTGGATCCTAGGATGAAACGAGTTGAAAATATCAAGTAGTGTGTGATGGACAGTCATAGCTATGTCATCTACATATCTGAAGTAAAAAGGCACCTCAATTCCCAGAATCTCCAACACTCTCCTTTCAAGATCCTGTAGGACTAGATCTGCAATGATGGGAGATAGAGGAGATAGGAGTGCCAAATTTTTGAATAAATTATTATTAAACGTGAAAAAAGTAGAGTCCATAATTAGTTATAATGCTATTAGAAATTCATTTTTGGGGATGTTACACCCTAAGGAAATGTGTGTCTATCTTATGGAAATACTCTTCAGAACAAGATCGATCGAAATGTTCGTGAAAAGCGATACCGCATCCAACGAGACAAAACAAAATCACTATTAAGTGTATTTCCGTTAAGTCTCTTAATCAGTTGGAAACTAACTCAACTCAATGGAGGAAATGATTCTAAAATGGTTACCCGGTTTGTGTATTTTTAGCAAGTCTGTAGGGCCTCGAAAGATTCCCATCACTGCCAAAAACTCTTTTATAAATGTCAGTTGTAATATAATTGTTTTTTGTCCATCTTGTGAGTAAAGTGCGTGCCGAGTTCGTGAGTTTATTTACAGGATTTTTTTTAATGTTAATGTAAGCATCCTGATCATGTAGCATATCTTCCATTTTAATAATATATTTATTTTTATCTAAAGCTACCATAATATTGCCTTTGTCGACTTTTGTGAAAATTATGGATGGATGATTTTTAATGAAACGTTTCATTAATTTAAAGAGACTAGACAATTTAGCATTAATATTATTTTTATGCGTGGAAATTGAGAGTAGATTACGAATGATCGATCTGGAAAGATTTCTAATATTTGATTGAACATTTATATTTAATTTTTTAATATTATTTTCAATAATTCAATATTTTTTATTAATTCAATGGTATTATTCTTAACATTATAAGGAAAAAGTGAAAAATTCTCTCTAAGTTGGAGAAGACATTGAATATCGTGAGGAATGTCAATTAAAAAAAGGTTAATAAACCAGTTGTTTTTAATAGAAGTTAGAAAAGTTAGAGAAGAATTGTCATTTATGGAAAATGTGGACGGATTTATGTTAATTTGAAGTGTTTGTTGATTTTGGTGAAGAGGAAAGAGCAAAGGAAAAGGAAGGAAATATAATGTTATCTGTACATTGTCATCGGAAGAGGAGGGATTAGCCATAGGATATGAACAGAAATATTTCATTGGTTTAATGTGTTGTATTAAGTTTTTTTTGTGTTTAAAAACTAACCATTTTATCTTTTTATCAATCGATCTTTCTTCACGTTGGGCAAAAAAAACGGAGATAATTGTTTTGTCTCCCGAGAAACGAATTACAAATATAAAGCGGAATATGACGAGCAATCTGTCTCATTATTTTTTCGTTTGATTGATCCACCCAACATTGGGTAAGTTTTGCTTATTTTTTACATTTAAGAATCATTTGGATTAATGCATCATCTTTTCATATTTGAAGATAATTCTTCTCTTTTTGGCAAATGTGGAAGCATGACTGTCTGGTGTTGGTTTGGAGCATTCATAATGAAATAGAAAATTATTTTGATTTCTATGTACAATTCTGATCATTGAAGATAGCTTGAATGACGCCGAAACATATGGAATTTCCAACTTATGTAAGAATATATTCATATGAAGAGTTTTATGCACCAATAATCGTGCCGTTATTCTTATTTTCTTTCCATACTTACTTATGATTTATTTATAATATCAAGACCCCATATTGTAAATTATTTTTCTTATTAAAAAATTAGTTAAAAATGTATAGACCCCGGAACTCTGTTTATAAATGATTCTAAAATATAGAATTTTGCTAGAACTTTGCGCGAACTATCACTAGAAATGCAGAAAATAATCAGCATGTCATTTTTTTCTCTAAGTATCGTGCTAACTCCAGAGATTAAAAAATTATTTAAAAATATGCAGACCCCGGAAATTTGTTAAAAAATGTTTAAATTCTTGGGCATAGAACTTTGTTAGTTTATTTTTTTATTATATTAATGATAACAGGCGCTAGAACTGCGGAAAATATTTAGCACGACACTTTTTTTCTGATATGCTATGTTTAATATTTAAAGTGTATAAAAAATGGTAATTGTTGGATTTTTTTTTCAAATTCAATGGTAGAACCCTAGTAGTACTGACGGAAACTGTTGCTAAAAGTATTAATATTTATTATATTTATTATATATTTATTATATATTTATATAATATTTATTATTTTTTTGTACTTTAGAGGATGTGACGTGCTAGGTTCGCGAAGTTAGCACATTTTTTTTATTTTTTATTTTTTGATATAAAAATTATGAAACTTTTATTTTTATTTTTATGAAGAACTGTAAAACTATGAAAAGTATTATTAGAAATGTAATTGTTTTTTTTTTTTTTATATTAGTAGAATGTTTTCATAGATCTATATTTCAGAATATTAAAAATAAAACGTGAGAATTAGGTACATATGAAATGAAGTACTGCTAGAAATAGTAAAGTCTTTCAAAGAACTTTCAAAGAACTTTCAAGGAACTTTCAAAGAAAATTATAAATAAATATAAATATACCATTTCTTTACATATAGTAGATACAAAAAACATCTCATGTTTTTTTAATAAAAAAATCTTTTACTATAATGTTTTTCATATAATAATATAAAGTATTCTGAAAATGTTTTTGTAATATATCTTTTTGTTTTTTTTCTATAAAATCTTTCTAAAATAGGACAAATTCTTTTCTTTTACACTATGGTTTTTCATGTCTATAATAAAAATTAAGAAACAAAATAATTTCTTATGCAATGTTATATATATTTTGTAATTATATGTTTAATGTATTCTAATAATCTTGATTTTGATATATATTATCAGAATTATTTTACTGAATACTGTATTATAAATTTTAACCAATGCTCATGATTTTTTAAAAAATTTTTATCTAACTTATTTTAAAGTAAAAGTAATTCCTTTGTTAAAAAAAAAATTATTTTTTTCTTAATAATCTTGGGATTAATGATGACAGTTTAAAATTGTATGAAACTCATGTTATTTTAATGAAAAAAAATTTGATATTTAATATTTTTTTATATTTTTCTTGAAAGAAATTTTGTTAAAAATATTTTCTATAGAACATTCAAACATTTTATATTATTATTAATTTTGTTATAAAACAATGAGTTAACTAATAAAAATATGTTCAATAATAAAAAAAATGATTTAAATATTGAAAATTATAGTGCATAAATCTAATTTTATTTTATATAGTATTTTCAATTAATAATCCCTTATTTCTAGTTGTATACGTATGCGCGCGCGTGTGTATGTGTGTGCGAGCGCGCGCATATACTCGTGTGAATGTAATTATGTGTTTGTCAATATATTCTTGAATTAAACAAGAATCATTAATGCGATTATTCGCAGCACGCCAATGATGGACCTTCTAGTGCAGATTGCAACGGCCCATAAATTAACGGCTTCGAGTTATACCTTACAAGCAATCGGCGAACGTGGCTTGATTCTATCTCATCATCCAAATACTCCTATAGGAGCATTGGATGCTCTTCAGGTAACTTGAAGTTTTTATTTCATACGAAGATAATATATTCTTTTTTAAATATATACTTTCTTTGGCTATGTTCTAAAATTCACTGCTAGCGCTGAAAATCTATAATTTATGTTACGTGCATTATAGTTTTTCAGCGCTGGCAATGAATTTGAAAACATAGGTATTATATACTCAGCGGTTTATAGACATGAATATCTGAAGATGGTTTATTTGCATCAGACAGATTTTAATTTTTATTAAATATGATGTCTTATTATTAATCCTTATTTGAGAAATATATGAACTTCTGTAATTAAATTATTACATCACGATTCAAAAAAAGAAAAGTAAAATAAAGTTATATCTTTAAAATAATATTTTTTCTAAAATTTTATCTGTAAATAATATGCATTGTATATATATAGAAATTTATTAATCTTTGTAGTTGATTCAACATTTGATTAATAATATGTATCGAATTTATTCTATCTTATTTGTACAATTAAAAATCTCTCGATCTCATATCTATCTCGTACTCCATAAAAATTCTTATAGTAAAATTGTAAAATTAACGATTATGAAAGTTACTTACGTCCTTGGGATCTCTAGAATAATTTGGGACATCTCATCTTGCAAATAAAAAAGATTAGAATTTGAAGCAAAACTAGTCGTAATTTTTCTTTTGAATAAGCAATTGCACATGATATATGGTGTGGGGTTATAAGTGGATAGGTTGCATAGGTCGAAGAAGATCACTTGTCGGATTTTTCTATCTGAGCGATAGCAAATACTGTTAATGATCCTAACAATTTCCCCGCGTGTGTCATATGAATTTCTACGCGAGAACGCGCTTTCTAACAACGATTCTTCGACGCTCACTCGCTGCGTCGCGTGTTAGATTAACCCTTTCGCATGTCTATTCACAATACCAATTGCTATACTTTCTCCGGGAGTTACAAACTATAATTTCTTCTGTAAATTCTATTATTTACTCTTATCGGATTTGGTAGAACAAGAATTATTTTCAATAGTTCTTTTTATTATATTTTTGCTTAAATATATGTATGTACTTTTTATAAAAAAGGCTATTAGGTATTTGACATTTCTTTATTTTATTTTTAAAACTTGAAACTAATATTTATATACATGTACAGAAAAGATCTTTATATTAAGATCTTTATAACTAACGCAACAAAAAAAATTTGCGAAGCGATAAAAATTGTTTCTTTTTTATGTGCATTCCAGGTTAAATTACTTTCCAAGCAGAGTACATGCGTGCCGCATAAAACAAAACAGGCTAATCAACCTTTTGAAACGACATTTAGATTGCAGGTAAAATAAAAGTAAAAGAAACTATGTTTTTTGCAGTTAATATCAATCGCAATTAATACTGATTTAATTTAATTATTTGGTCGCATGAAATCAAACAATCTTACATCACAAATATTTCCCTTAAATACAATCCTCATACATTTGTTTTAGTTGTCTTTGTTATTAATATTTCTACAGTCTTCTAGTTTAGAAAAATGAAAAATAGCATGGATGTTCTCAATATTTAGAAGTATTTAAATAAATAAATTATTGTACATTTCTTATATTTTAATTGTTTTGATTTCCAAAATCGAATTAGAAAAATAAATCTAAGATTATACATCAAAAGAACTATCTCTTATGATAAAAAATTAATATTTTATATAATTTGACATATATTGATATATTACTATTTTATATCTATTAGCAAAGAAACATTTTTAATGATATCTTCAAAATAAATAATTTTCATGAAGCTTGATGATATCAAAACACACACATACACAAAAAATGTAAAAAGATCTTGGAAAATTTTATTAAATTATCCTTTTCAATTAAAATTTTGCAATTTAATTTTTAATGAGTCAATTCTAAAAATAAAGATCTTCTGAAGAAGAAATACAATGTATAAATAAGTCATAGTAAGTAAAAAAGTTTGATCTGTATTTTCTCAACACTAACAAATGCTAAAAGTAAATGAAAAACACTCTTATATTATTTGGCTTTTGCAAAAACCACATTTAGAACTAGTAATAAACTTGAAATATATCTGCTGCACGGATGTAATAAATCGGTAATGTGATACGCGACAACTCGATTATCGGTGTAGGTACATTTGCCGAGAAATCAACTGTACGTGTCGAGGGTCAGTCCAAAGATGAACCTTGGAGAAATCCTGAACGAAGTGTGCCGCGAGAAGAATCTGGATAGGAGCAAGTACGAGCTTCGTCATCCAGGTAAATATTTACGAAATAAAATTGCGTTTGAATTAAACAAATTTAAAAAAATTATACGAATAAACTTGAGAAAAATAAATCTGCAATGCAATAATTAAATAAATAAATCCGAAACATTCTAAACTGTATTTGCAAACTGCGCGCGCGCGCGTGCGTGTGCGCGTGTACACACATAATAACGAAAACAATTTAAATAATTTATTTATTTAATAAAAACTTCAGATTTAGGATTACTACTTACATATTTATATAATATAATTATGTTTATATGTTGTACGTTAATTGTATACGCAATATACAATTAACGTATATTCTCTTGAAAATATTACAAAATTTATTCTATATATAATAAAGTATTGAGAAATAAATTATTTTTTTATCATTCATATTATTTCTCTATCATTTGGACAAACTGATTATTATATTATCTTTTATTTCTACCCAAAAGCGTATAATATTATATAATAATATTATTATATTAAATATGATTTTGCGAGTACAATTAAAGGTATTTAAACAACTTACTTATTATCATTGCATTAATTAATCACGCATTAATATTAATTAAATCATTTGTGCAACTTGTAGAAATTTAATACTGGTAGTAATTAATAATACTCGTAGTAATTAATTACAAATTTTGAATATTAAATTTATTAGTATTTTAGTAGTGATTCAATTACAATGGTCAGAATAATTACAAGAATGATTTTAGTGCTTAAAGTTACAGTGATATTAATTAATTAAAATACTAATTAACGGTTCGTATAAATATTTAAATACTAATGCATAATGTAAATACTACTGCACCAGTGATAAAATACTCTTACATAAAGCACTGCCAAATTAACCATTGCCACTGTGGTTAAACACATGTATCAATATCGATATACTTAACCTTTAATCTGCAAACCAGAGTCGTTCGCGCAAAATCTACCTGCGTTTATAACTTACTTCGTTTATATTAAAAAATTATTTTAAAAATTAATTTTTTCCAAAATGTTTTAATTGATTTATAAAGTAGAAGGTTTAAAGATACTATATAATTTTTTGCAGAATTTTTCTATAACTTTAACATATAGAAAAATACAGTGAAACATAATGACCCTGGTTTGCAGATAAAAGATGCCAAAGAAAACCTTTACAGACTAAGAGCTAATGCACTGTTTTACTCAGAGTAAAGTCCTGCGTACAATAGAGGAATAAAAATACATATTACATACGGATAACATGAAGTTTAAAAATCGGGGTACTACAAACATTAACAATAAATATATTACAAAATCCTTTATGACTTCTCTTTTCCTTTTTTTTCTTATGACATGTACAATTTTAAGATAAAATTAATTAAGATAAATTGTTAATGTAAATCTCGGCTATATTTTTAATATTTTATTATATAATATTTAATGTTTATACTTACTCAAAATAAATCATTAATTACTACTTTCCAAAGTGGTCCGTATTAAATTGAATTTCTATGGTATTGAATTATTATTAAGCCAGTAATTAATATTTAATAATTAAGTAGTGACCAAATAATTACTGAAATTGTACTTTATCACTGTAAGTAATTCTCAGTATTAAGTTTCTACTAGGGAATAAAACTACACTATTAAAACATCAATTTATTTAAGATGTATAAGCTTAATTTAATTTTGTATTAAATTTCATGTTATTATGTAATATGAATATTACAAAAAAAGACTCGTGAGATGTTTGATATTCAAACTAGTAACACGACTCTTGTTACTTTTAGAGACATTTTATTTTAATCGAACAAACAAGTTTGGAATTTAACACGAGATAAGAATAGAGAGCTGGAATAACAACATTAGAAATTATAATATAAGTATGAATAATGATATTGTAAATTATAAATATAAATCATATATATGAATAACATTATAAATTGTAAGTACAAATTGCCCAATATTGTATAAAAACTATATTCTGTGAGTGCTTTTAGTAGAAATATGCAAACAAAAATTAATCTATTAACTTTAATAATAATACATAATATCAAGAGACACGGTAATGTCTCGTGTTGACGCGTAGCGCGAGATGGATCGTGTATCTTACGCGAGACCAAAAGTTGAGACAAGCCGAAATTATCAGATCTCAATAACGGCTGAGCCGATTGAGTTGATAATAAGCTCAATCGGTAGTGCATACCTAAATTATATAATGAAAGTATGCTTATTTTTACTGCACGTGCTGTAGGAAAAAAGTTATTATAATGTAAAGTGTAGAAATAAAAAATCGATCTCCGGAATGTATGTACGTATGTACATATGTACTGTTTCGATTTTTAGACATTAGGTGTGCTAGCGTCATTGATTGACAGCAGTGCTTAAGTTGCGTTTCGATACTCACTGCAAGTGCTCAAAATCTATAGCATACGTAACGCACACTAGATATTGAATACTCGCAGTGAATAACGGAAAGCAGCCTAAATAACATTTATATACATATACTAAATTATATGGCTGATATTTTTACTAAACAAGTATATGTAGAGAAGGTATATCTAACATTTGGATTACGAACGATGCGCAAATTAGAAAAAGACAGTGGTCTAGAAATGCTAGAGATATCTGTATTATTTTCTTACATAAAATTGATAAGCAATTGTTGGTATTATTTGAGTATTTGACCGTGTCTCTTGATAAAATAAGTAAAAAAAATTATTTCGAAAATAATGAGTTTTTTTAGTTTTATATAATAAATATTGAAAAAGGCCATTATATACAAGTATAGTAGAGAAGAGAATGATAAAATTTAAGCTAATGATGTTTGAAGAAAAACGTGATCTAAAAATGATATAACATTTATATTTTGTATTTTTGTAACTTTATTAATTAAAGAGCATATACTGCATACTGAAAATATGACGCGGGTGGTGGTGGAACCTCTTTTGCAAAATCTAATTAATTTATATATTACTTAAAAAAATAAATAAATGATGTCTATCAAAAATTATCTTTTTAAAAAAAAAAGATTAAAAAAGGCGCCAAATACACGCTCTTTTTTCACAATCAAAACAGAACAATAATTTTACCTTTCAAAAAAGCTATCGTATATATACTTTCTGTAAAAAATATGATATTAGGAAATGGCGCCAAGTGGAATTTAAGAAAGGACTATGAATATAATATATTAAAAAATAAATACATAAAAATATGAACTATTAAAAAAATTAAAATATTTAATTAAAAATTAACAAATTTAATCAAAATTTAAAAAATATATTAAAAAATACAAAAAAAAACTTGGCGCTGCTACACCTTAAAATACTAGCAGCACCAAGTTTTTTTGTATTTTTTAATATATTTTTTAAATTTAGATTAAATTTGTTAATTTTTAATTAAATATTTTAATTTTTTTAATAGTTCATATTTTTATGTATTTATGTATTTATTGTTTATATGTTTTTATGTATTTATTTTTTTAATATATTGTATTTATAGTCCTTTCTTAAATTCCACTTGGCGCCATTTCCTAATATCTTTTTTTTGTAGAAAGTATATATACGACAGCTTTTTTGAAAGGTAAAATTATTGTTCTGTTTTGATTGTGAAAAGAGCGTGTACTTGACGTCTTTTTTTTATCTTTTTTTGAAAAAGGTAATTTTTGATATATTGTATGCAAAAAAGTTGTGTCATAAACTATTAAATTTGTAATTACAATTTCTATGATGAATTTGGAATTTATAATTCATTTCAACTTTTAATGACATTATGTCATCTATTTAATATCTATTACAATGTGTATGTTCATATATTCTATAGATGTTCCGATTATTTTTGAGGGATTTTTTTGCAAAAAAAACACGTTTATTTGAGAGAGATGTTAAATTATATTTTATTCAAAATATTTTTTATTGCTAGCTATAACTTTTTCTCACTTTTTTGACAATAAGTGAATTCTGCGATAAAAAAAATGTTCATTCTTTGAAGCAATCCATTCATCGACCTATTTTTGTATTTCTTCATATGTTTCAAAATGCTGATCAAGAAAGCCGTGCTGCGAATAAAATAAGTGATAATCTTAAAGATCACAGTCTGGTGAATATGCGGCATGTAATAAAACTTCCCATTGAAGTGCCGATAATGTATCTTTAACTACTTTTGTATCGTGTAATCATTGTCGTGCAACGAAATCACTTTGCGTTTTCTATTAACTATTGGACATTTCTGGTCTTTCTCTTTTCAAATATAATAACGTAATAAATGAAACGAAAATATTTTTTATCACGTTCCATTTTCAATCGTACTAAAAAGCGTGGCTATCTTTACGAATAAAACATGTGTCAAATTATTTGTAGAAATATGCAAGCTTTGAAATGACGTACCAACTTTCAAAATATTTCTAGTAGATTTGTAACTACAATCATTTATAGTGAATTCTCAAAACTAACCGGAACATCTAATATATGGAAGCACTATATCTATATGGAAACACATTAAACGCATTCATGATGCTTAGAAAATGGCTTTTATTTATAATTTTAGAACCTTCTAAAGATAACAGTCAAGGTTTTTCAACTGCTGATTATACTTGCTGTTGATTAGACGAAGCTAATGTTAAATGACATATGTAAATGATAAGCGTTAGAGGCCAATTGCGATGACTATTTACAGTAATGAATACCCGTATTGCAAAACAATGATTTTCGTAACATCTTCACGTTGTGAATTTTTTCTTTTGTCTAATAAATATTCAATGATTCACAATGAGTTCCAAACTAGCAGCAACATTGCGTTGCGCGTTTTCTTAGAAATTAATATAAAAACTCTATGTCAAGTTAATTAATAATTTGAAAATCAAAACATATGCGTAATTAACATAATTAATATTAGTCAAATTTTTTAGCATTTTTTATGTACTAATATAAGACAAATTATTAACAAGTTATATTATTATTTAGAAAAATTTCAATTTTATAAGATATCGTTTTTTTTTTTAGTGTAACAATGTACTTCTAAAATGCAAATTTGCGGTTTTTTTTAAATTATAATATTTTTTATAAATGTTGGGTTATAAATTTTGATTTTTCTTCTTTGCATCTATCAATGTTAGAAAAGGTTGGATGTTTTATAATGTGATTAATTATTTTACCAGATTTTGCAAATTAACACTGGATGAATAATTTTAAACAACAATTTGAACAATAAAGCATTAAAGCGTAGCTAAATATTTGTGCTAAATATTAGCACAAACATCTAGCTAGTCTCTAATGCTCCTTTGTTCAAATTGTTGTTATTTGCCTATAAGCCTTGTTTATTGTATTTATTTAGTTAATAATTTTAAAATTTTTTAAATTTTATATTATACATAATAAAAAATGAAAACAATATTATATGTATACATATATGTATAATTAATAGGGCCACATTTTTTAAGCTTCAGAAGCCAAGCAAGATTGTGTACATGTATACGTAACATGAACACAATCTAATTTTTTAGAAATGTTCTGATATATCAATGAAAATCTTCATCTCTAATTTCTTTTTTTATTTTTGTACACATTTTTAATTTTTTAACTTCCATCATATACATGTTATGTTTGTATTTAATTAAAATAATAAAATAATAACCCAATATGTTTGTGTGTTAGTTTGATTTAAGCAAAATATCTAATCATAATTACTTATGATACAATAAGACATATTTATGTATAAAAGAAATCACTATATGTATATATACAATAAGGCGATAATTTCTATGGCATTCGCCAAGAACAAGTAAAATGTCAACAATTTCATTGGAAGTGTAATCAGCCTTATTATGTAATCAGCCTTATTATGTATTCCTTATTAATTCAACAATTAAGATTACTAAATCGTGTTTTGTGATTTTTGATGAAATTTTATGAATAAAAACCAGAATATGTATGTGAGAATTTACTGCTACGTCCACGTCGTTGTTGTTTGTAAAAAATATGTACCATGTTAGGGCCTAAAAGTGGATCATAGGGGACTTTTAGACGAAAACAAGTGATTTCATTTTAGCACTACTTTTAGCATTACCCAGGAACAACGTTGTTGATAATGCTAAAAGTAGTGCTAAAATGAAATCATTTGTTTTCGTCTAAAAGTCCCCTATGATCCACTTTTAGGCCCTAACATGATACATACTTTTGTATGCAAAATTTTGTTCTCTTTCCAAATCCGAGATCAAAAATATGGATTTCCATTGAAAAAATACTTGTTAATCTTAAAATGACTTTGAAAATCGACTTCAAGGTCAATTTCAAGGTTATCAACGGTTGCCTCCCTTTGAACCCTACAACTTTTGTACGAGTTATTTTTCGCTATCACCTATACCTTCGGAGTTATTTGCGTGGATGGATTAAAATGGCCCACCCTGTGTATATATATATATATATATATATATATACACATACACATACATACATACATATATATGTATATACACACAGGATGAATCATAGTGCCAATGTTTTACCATGAGAGATGAGTTACCGGCAGCAACTATAATCCACTGAATGTTTCATAGACAGCATTTATAGAATTCTATAAGAATAACTTGGCTCGACCATGCGTACTGAATGCCCGAATGTAATGTACAATCAAATTCTAAAGTATGAATTAAATGACACATATCGATTTATAAAAGCTATGCATTCTTAATTAATATATTTAACTCTTATATATTTAATTCTTTTCTTAAACGCGGTTTATTTTTGAGCGTTTTTATTTTTACGCAACTTTTCTTCCGCATTCTTTTTAAATTAAAAACATAATTTTTTTACGCGATTTCTTATCATGCGGAACATATCTATCACGTAAAAAGAAAATTGGATGTAAAATGATATTCTTATAGAATATTATAAATGCTGTAGAGTGCAAAAAAATATTATTTTATAAATAATACTTTATAAATATAATTCTCATATAAAAATCGCGTTATTGTATGTTTCTATAAGAAGCGGTATTCTACTGAATTTTTGACATATAAAAACAATAAAAATTATAAATAACATGAACTTCCACACCACTCTTGAGGTTTCACTTTTGGCGCGTTAGATTTTTTTAAAGTGGACCTTCGCCTGAAGCCATATTCTACCACATTTTCTGCCCTATCTTTTCGAAATGTAAGACTCAACAGATATATTGAAGTCATATTACGTAAGAGCACACGCAGATGAAAAATTATATCAACGTGTGACCGTGCACAATATGTCCACAATTTATCATATTTTCAAAGCATGTGCTCGAAATAACCCCCTTCCATCTTCTCACAAAATAGAGCTCTTTCCAGAATTGCGCTATGTACTTGACGCAAGATCTGTGGACTTATTGTACGGCAAGCTCGTACAATTCTTTCAGATCTTCAACGGTAATAGATCACGTAAATTTGCTATTTAAGATGATTCCGCAAAAATGAAAATGATCCGATTTCAACCTTATATGTCATTTTCTGGCTGAGTTCTTAATACCGCGATGACTTGTGCGCTATTAGGTCATCCTAATCATTTCTTTTATTTGCTCTCTTAAAAATAGAAAATGTAGTAAAATATGGTTCCAGGCGAAAGTCCACTTTAAAAAAGCCTAACGCGCCGAAAGTGGAACCTCAAGGGTGATGTGGAAGTCCACGTTATTTAGAATTTTTATTATTTTTATGTGTTAAAAATTCAGTAGAATACCACTTTTTATAGAAAAATACAATAACGCGATTGTTCTATAAGAATTATATTTATAAAATATTATTTATAAAATAATATTTTTTTGCACTCCTTTATAGTATTCTATAAGAATAGTATTTTACATCCAAATTTTTTTACGCGATAGATATGTTCCGCATAGTAAGAAATCGCGTAAAAAAAATTACGTTTTTAATTTGAAAGAATGAGTAAGGAAAATTGCATAAAAGTAAAAACGCGCAAAAATAAACCGCGTTTAAGAAAAGAATTAAATAATATGTAAGAGTTAAGTATATTAATAAAGCGTGCATAGCTTCTATAAAATGATATATGTCATTTAATTCATACTTTAGAACTTGAACGTACATCACATTCGAGCATTCAGTATGCACGGTCGACCCCAGCAGTTGTCATCTATGGAACGTTTAATGGATTATAATTGCAGTCTAACTCTCATCTCGTCAGTAAAACGTTGACACGACCATTATGATTCATTCTGTATATACAAGTATATACAGGGTATCCGGAAAATCGCGACGAATATTTCGGGACGTGATTTGGGACCCCAAAAGAAGGAAAAAAAGCTATATAAACATAGGTCCGGATATAAGTTGTTTCCGAGTTATAGCCACTTTTATGTAAAAAAAAAGTGTATTTTATATTCTGCGTGGCATCCCTTTTTAAATTTTTTATTAAATTCCTAATTTTTTTTAATTTTCAAATTTTATTATTTTTTTTTATTAAAAATTCTTTTTTTTATTTTTTTTTTATTTTTCGATATTTGTAAATACATTATTTTTTAAATCAAGGATAAACATGAATAGGTATTTACATCGAATTAAATGTGTTTAAAATGACCACCTTCAGCACGAATGCA
>JANQDE010000077.1:530724-545997 GCA_037157785.1 Cephalotes varians
TGCATTCGTGCTGAAGGTGGTCATTTTGAACACCTTATTTAATTCGATTTAAATACCTATTCATGTTTATCCTTGATTTAAAAAATAATGTATTTACAAATATCGAAAAATAAAAAAAAATAAAAAATAGAATTATTAATTAAAAAAAATAATAAAATTTGAAAATTAAAAAAAATCAGGAATTTAATAAAAAATTTAAAAAGGGATGCCACGCGGAATATAAAATACATTTTTTTAAACATAAAAGTGGCTATAACTSGGAAACGACTTATATCCGGACTTATGTTTATATAGCTTTTTTTCCTTCTTTTGGGGTCCCAAATCACGTCTCGAAATATTCGTCGCGATTTTCCGGACACCCTGAATTTTTATTCAAATGTATATTGTATATACATATACAGAGTGTCCCATTTTAAACCCATCTGAATATTTTTGGAACAAAATAAGATATGAATTTCTTGCGGCAATTTATTTGGTTTTGAGGGGTATATCGTCCTACCAAAACGAGTTTTTTATAGGTAGAAGCGCGTTAGACTTTTGATAGTCATCATCATTTTTTTAAATGGAACTATAATTTTTCAAACACTTATGATTGTAGCCCGTAAAATGACGAGTTCAACGATCTGTGACAAAATGTCATTCAAGGTCTTTCAACATCATTATTTTCGGATTTATCAGTAATGTTCAAATTGACGTCCCCGCATGTGCATACCTAAGCCGTTCTGAAGGCTCTTTCCGCTTGCATAAGTGTCATGATTGGAATACTTGCACAAGTCATCCTTATTTGTGACGATATATATTATCATGAGTTGTAGATTGTTCTTGATATTTTTCAAGTAACTCCAAAGAAAAAATCCAATAATGTTAGATCGGGCGATCTGAGATCCAACTTACAAGGCCATCCCTTCCGATCCAACGATTAGGGAACATCTGATTCAAAGTATTTCGCACGAGTATAATGAGGAGGGGCGCCATCTTGTTGCATCCACAGGCGTTGTCTGTAGCAAGGTCAACATCTTTTAAGAGGATGCTGGACAGACGGCCGAACTTGAACGATGTCGATAATACAGACATATCTAATTCAGAACTAAAAATGAAATAACAACGATTGTCGATAATAAAAGTGACAAGGACAACACGCTTTGTATTGCTCTACTATACCGATTATTATATATTATTTACACATGAAATTTTCAAAAACAAAAATCTTTTATACTAAAGCTCCTAGCTGATTTCCAAAAGCATAGTATTGTTCCCTGAAGTAAATACTAGTGCGGACTAAGCTTGTTTTATGCTTACAATACTCACAACTTTTATATAAAGCAATGTTGTTACGAGTCAACATCAAAAGTCGATAATAAAACTGTAATTTTTTATTTTTTTTCGTTTTCCGTATAAAGTCGCACACTCCGCACTACGTTATTGTCTATACTTTAATTGTGGAAAAGGATTTATAATTCTGCAATCAATAAAAAGATTTTATGTATCCGAAAAATAATCACGTTTGTCGGTAAAACAGACGACTCCAAGATCCCCTTAAAAGCTGTGGCAGTGTATTTTGAAGAAAATGTACATTGTACATGGTACCTGTGAGTGTACCATTAAAAAAATGTCGATAGTTTCATGGGGAGTGTAATCTGGCATTTATAAAAGATCGTGAAGATCGAAATAGTGAACCAAAACAAAGCTAAGGTCAACCAAAAATTCAAACCCAATAAAATTCAAACACAACAGAATTCTGAACCAATAACGTAATCTAGAAGCGAAACATAAAACTAATGTAAAGTGACGGATTCTGCGCGCGGTAGGGAGATGGTATAAAAGCAACGGATTGCCAAGTGGACACTTATGCAAGCGAAAAGAGCCTTCACAGAACAGCTTAGATTATATATGCACATGTAGGGACGTCAATTTAAACATTATACAGATAATCCAGAAAATAATGACTTTATATGACCTTGAATGACCTTTTGTCACAGGTCGTTGAACTTGTCATTTTACGGGCTACAATAGTAGAAGTTTAAAAAATTATGGTTTCATTTAAAAAAATTGTGATCTTCAAAAGTCCTTCACTTACAAAAAACTCGTTTTGATAGAACGATGTCCCCCTCAGAACAATTTGCCCCCCCCCCCCTCCACACAAATTACCGCAAAAACGAAATTCGTATCTTATTTCGTTTCTGAGATATTCGGGTAGATCGCACGCACCCACGCACGCACGCATACGGTGTCCCAAAATTGATGATAAATTTTCTAATGAGATTCTTTGTAACATTTTAAAATATTATGAAAATTCTAATCCGAAAATGTCGAGGTAATGATTTTCAAATGAAAGGAGTTTAAATATTAAGAATGATAGAGTTAGAATTTCGAGCGCTCAGAGATTACAAGATGATCAGTAATAAAGAATGCATTCATGAACGCTTTTGACAATAATGAAATTATTGTACAAATATACAATAAGAGTTTCATTAAGAAACTATTTCTGTTTATCCATAACGAATTTGTTATAAAAATAGTTTGTACTGAATAATTTAATATTGTATTATAATGTTGATATGTGCCAACTGTCAAAATTATTATCGTCTATTTAGTTCGAATACAATGAATAGGCTAAAGATTAGAAATCAAAAGAATGTAAAAATAAATGTAAAATAATGTAAAAATATCAATGAGAATCAATACTGATTGGTCATGTGTATAAAAAACAGTTATTATTTACAAATCATATAAGTGTAGAAGTTTCAACCCTAGTTTAGATCATTATCTCTTTCGATTCTTTAATTCTTTCGATTTAACATCTTTAAATTCTTTTGTGAAGCGATGTAAAAGAATATTTATATAAAGAAAGATTCGAAAATAGATTTTTCGAGAATAGACTTACAAAATAAAATCATCGAAGTATTTGCAGCAATAAACGCCACAAATGATCTTAAATTTGACAATTTGAAATTTTTACGATGTGCATAATTATATATCGAATGTATGGCGATAGATGCTTTTTTTGTAATTAGATATCTTATTAATACTTAGTTATTATTTTAATTATTATTTTATTAATACTTAATTAATTTATTATTGTTTTTGAGCAAAGAGTTTTGAGAAAAGTATGATTGATTCATAAGCCATGCGCATTTTTCTTAACAGATATTTAGTTGAATTCATTATCACAATCATCACGTGAGTGTTTGAAAATTTATTCCCATATTATAGATTGCAGTATAGAGAAAAAAGCTGAAAAAAACATACAAACTAAGAAAGAAAGTTCAAAAAAATTTGTAAAAATATATAAAAATATAAAAATATATAAAATATAAAAATATATAAAATATAAAAATATATAAAATATAAAAATATATAAAAAATAATTTTATATTAAATTAAAAAAATTTATGAAAAAATATATTTGAATTTTATGGATTTTAAAAAAGATCCTTGTTTCTATTTATTTTATGTTAATTTTATTTTTCTGATCTTCTGAAGTCTTATGAGTTTTTAAGAAAAAATGTTTTGTGTATCGCGATTGAATAAATAATATTAATATATTCTGTATCAATGTGATATCCATTCTTGTAGTGACAAAGAATGTTTTTATTGACCGAGCTTATGCGAAGATCATATGAAAAACACGATGATATTTTGATATATAATGTTATATGAAATAATAAACTAAAAAATATATTAATATTAAAATATAATATTAAAATATTAAACTATAGTACAAATTATTTTTATAATAAATTTGTTATGGATAAACAGAAATAGTTTCTTAATGAAATTCTTATTGCATATTTTTGTATAATAATTTTATTAATGTCAAAGCTTTCATGAAAGCACTAAAAAATATAATAGCCTCAATACTTTTTCGTGTTAGAATTTGTCTTAAAATGTCACAAAGAATCTCGTATTAAAATATTTATCGTCAGTTTGAGATATACAGGGTGTCAGGCACCGCTCACTTCACTTCTCGTGTGCAGGTAGAGAACATTAAACTAAGTAGAAAAGTCCTCTACTATTTTGCAATTGACTCAATAGTTAACGAGATATTAATTTTTGAAAATTGCCGCCCGGTCCATCGCCAAATGCAAGCGCTCGGCGATACGCCCGCTCCGCTGAGCGACACCGTACCGCTCGTGCGTAGCAGGCGTAACCATTGCCGCAGTAAACAACTCCGCGCGTGCCTAGAGACGTGGGGTGAGTATATGTACGTCGTTGAGCGCTTGCATTTGGCGGTGGGCCGAGCGGATATGCCCTCATTCAGTAATTTTCAAAAATTAATATCTCATTAACTATTGAGTCAATTGCAAAATAGTATCGGCCTTTTCTATTTAGTTTAACATCCTCTACCTGCACACGAGAAGTGAAGTGGGCGGTGTCTGACACTCTGTGTGTGTGTGTGTGTGTGTGTGTGTGTGTGTGTGCGCGCGCGTGCGCGTGTGCGTGTGCGTGTGCGTATGTGTGTGTGTGTATGTAAAATACACATACACAATCTCAAAATGAGTTTGAACATATAAGAGAAAATTTCAAGTAAGTTTGAATAATCCGAAAACACTTTCTGATATGTTTATTTAGTCATATCTAATGTATTTAATATAGTCGATTAATTTTTATGAAAGAAAAATTAAATTGTATAAATAAACTGATGAAATTAAATAAAATCAATTAAAAAATTTTTATTAAAAATTTGGAGTTAAATTTTCAACATTCGAATGTTAATTTAATATAATGTAATTGTGTTATTTGAATATTTTAAATTAATATTAAACATTTTTTAGTGTTAAAATAATACTATTTATGAATAAATACTATAAAAATACTGTAGTTCTAAAACATAAATTCTAAAATAAATGAATATATATAAATGAATATATATATAAAATATACTTGTTATTTTAATATATTATAAATGTTAATTTTGCTGAAAAAATATTCTTCCATGATTTGTTTCCAAATTATGTCAAAATGTTACATTTTTGTGTTAATTTTTTCACATAATATTGGTATCATTTTTAATATATTTATCTTATATTCAATTAACACAAAAATTTGAGAAAGTCAATTGTTTGGGAAATATATTAAATTCAACACAAATTTTTCAACTGTGAGATTTAGTAGTCAGGTACTGTAGAGTTAACTTTATAGTGATTGAAAGTCTTTTATCCTGATGATCTTTACTTCTGACGTGACACCACGTATATCGCGATGCACAGCCGTGCACGAGATATTTCAGTTAGCTAGTTACAGCGGCCGGCTGCTGAGATCACTATCGCAAGGTTACTGGCTGGATGCCTACAGCACTTGTTACTCCTAGTCGTTAAGCTCTGACTCTCCTTGTCCTCATCCTCGCGAAGGAGCGAATGTAAACGTCGACACCCCGCGTACTCGCGCGCGTTTTATAATTGATCCGCACCGCGAAGGAACGGAGAGAACGCAATTCCAGTTTCCCGCTCGCATACCTGCCGGTGCATTCACGCTCGCGCCGCAGAGAGTCCCTCGGACGCTGCGACGCGAGCCGATTCCCGCGGGCACGATACACAGGTGAGGGACATACCTTAACCCTTTTCTTTGCAATAGTGTCCCCACATTTGCGACTCGCATTTCTTCATATTTAATTGTGACATTAGCAGCAAGAAATTTCCTGTGAATTTTTTTATTATGTACATTAAAATAAATTAATTTCTTCACGTGCCATCGTGCACGTTCGATAATACAGATAGATAAAATATATTGAAATTCTTTGCTATCCTATATAAGTAAATTAATAAAATTAATAAAACAGTTTAATGCTTCATTTCTGGCGAAAATAAATTTTGTGAGCTGATTTATATCTACGGACGTAGTTAATTCACGAGGCAAAAATATATTCAATTTATATTATCGAACATGCATGATAACGTATAAGAAGACTAATTTGTTTCGATATACAAAAAGAAAAAATTATTGATGTTATAATTCAATATGGCTATTGAGGAAGCAACGAGGAATTTAAATGTTCTTTTTCATGCGTATTTTTATAATGGTATTAGTGTAATACTATATCATTAACTAGTAATTCATTATATATTTATTATTAATTTAAAACTTTAATATATATATTTAGAACATTATTGTTTTCTAAATATTTTTAAAATGTTTACTAAACCATTTTTAACTGTCGTTCATTCATCAAAATTAAATTTTATTGTATCAATTTTTTAAATTACAAATACTCTCTTCATTTTACTTATAATTCTTAAAATTCTTCTCTCATATAATGATATTGCTTTAGAAATAATTTATTGCATTTTTTAAATTTTGTAAATATGACAACATATCAAAAAATATGAATTTATTTTAACAATAAAAATATAATTTTACTTTTACAATGATTTAATGAGCTAAAATAGCTGTTTTTTTCGAGTGCGTGCGTACGTACGTGCGTGTAAAATATCAAATATCAATACAAATATAAAAAATTACAAAAAACAATACAAAATAATACTATAAATTATAATATTTAAAAAGTTGAAATATTTTTTTAAATAAATTTCGGAGAAGCGAGGGATATGTTTTCCAGCTTATTTTTCTCTAGAAGTTCTATCAAAGTTATCAGAAATGTCTCAATCAATTTTTCAAAGATCAAGATTTAATTCAGAAGTATATATTTTTATTAAGACATTTATTATCTAAAGCAATCTTAAATCCTCTTTGCAAATATGGGACATTATACAACAAAGACAATTAGAATGACAATTAAAATTATCATCATTTGATTCAACACTACAACATTATACAAAATCTTTTAACTACTATAAATTACTTCAATTATTTTGGCGTAAAACGTGTTATTTTGGCGTAAAACGATATGTGATAAATTTAATTATCAGATGTGATGGATACATCTTCAGAATATATTACATATGTACATAATTTTAGTATTTATTTTTATAATTTTAATATTAACACATTTCCAATTTTAAACTTTTTGAACTAGAAGAGAGACTCTCTTGACACAAAATAAAATTTACATTGCATTTCGTTTATGTGTTTATGATGAAAGAAACAATAGAAAAGTTACCACAAAATATCTCTTTTATAATATAGATATTTTCTCCTAAGTTTTATTAATCAAATATTGCCATCACTCGCAATAAGAAAAGAAAAAAAATCTTATTTAAAAGGAAACAAATTTTCGAGCGTTTTCGAAATTTAGTATTAATATTCTTCAGCTTGAGAGAGTAAATCTAAGTGACGTATTATTAATTAAAAGAAATATTATTAATTTAAAGAAAAGTATTATTTTATACGATATGTTATTTTGAGAAATAAAGTAATTTTTTATAACAAAATTGAAATTAAACATATTGTATGTAGAGATAAGTTGATAATATGAGAGATAAGATATATATTGATTCTACAAGCTTGATTGTTACCATTTGATATAAGTGAAAACTGTGTGAACATTTAATTACAACTTAATTCTGACAAAATACTTTAAATTTAATATTTCTATACTGAAGCAATCTATATTTAAAATAATTTACATTTTTCTATAATAGCATTTTGCTGTTGGATTATTACAAAATAACATTAAAAGATACAATTTTTACCAAATTATACATATCATTAAAATGTATATATGTATCTACCACATCTGTGTGTTTCTTATTTTCATATTTTCTTTATGTTGCCATTAATTTAATATAGAGTTGAGCAACTATACTATGATATTGTTGCGTCCACGGGAACGAGTCGACACTTTTCCGAGAATAGCGCGCGCACTCGCGGGAAATAAGTAAGACCTGTTTAAGAAAAGAAATAACTTTAATGGAACTCGTGTCAGTACAAGAATCTCTTGCTCTTAATATCACGTTCGATAATTCGCGCGCCGCGCCGACTTCGCGCTTCAAACACACTGTTGCCTGGAAACCGCGTCTCTCTCTTCTTCAATATCTCGCTCTGCGAGCGGAATAACCGAACGTCCATGGAATTCTTCTTACGACCGATCAATAATATTGATTGACATCAGCTGACTCTTCTGAGCATTTCAAAGGCGCAACATTTTCTCTCTTCTTCATAATTGTTGTCCCGGCAATAATCTTGAAACAATTGTCTTGCTCATGATTCTCAAGGATATTCTCCTGTCCTATCCTGAGCCGTTGCTTCAGGACATTGGATTATCCTTTTGTGTCGATCTCGGGGGCCAGACTTCCGCCCTCTTCCTGTGCCAGGTTCCCGAGCTTCTTGTCTTGAGCCTCGATCTTTCTTCTAGACTCTTCGCTTCGGTCCAATCGAAGTCTTCGGACAAGGAGGGGATAACTTCCATGGACCCAACGTCTCTCTCTTAAGGAAACTTCCTAAGAAGAAAAAACTCCCTAAGTTCTCGCCTTGGTATTCACCCTAAGCCCCACGGAAAAAACCACGGATCGAAAAAACCGTGGATAAGGGCTTCTTAATTTTCTTTCCGAAGCTTCTTCTTTTTTTCTGATTTTGGATTTCTTCGGATTCCCGAGACGCTCCGCCAACCTCCATCCTTTGTATCTCATTCGAAACTCATTCTTCATTTACATCTCACGCTCTCTGGAAAACAAATAAGCAAACAAACAACGAGTAACTTGTTTAAAAGAATAGAAAATTGTTGATCCGGGCTCTCCACTAATTAGATTCGTCTCTCATAGAAAGAAGTTAGCGTATCTAAATATACGGCCTTATTCTTGTGTCTATTTGACTTACGAATACAATAAACAACATCAATCTCCTGACAACTTCATAAGGCCCCTCCCAATTACTCTGTAACTTTGGAGTTCTCCCTTTAATTCTTTGAGGATTAAATAACCAAACTTTCTGTCCCACCTCAAAAAGTAACCGTCGGGTTTTAGTATCGTAAAGAACTTTAACCTTCTGTGATCTTAAATCTAACTGTTGTCTAACTGCCTCATGTATCTCATCTAATTTCTTCCTCATCTAATTTCTTCCTCAATTGTGATACAAAATTTCTGCTAAGTTAAGTTTTTGTGGGGAAGATCCACGAAGAAGATCTAGAGAGAGCTTAAGTTCTTGTCCAAACACATCTCTGGTGAAATTTTGATGGCTTCATGTCGAGCTGATCTATATTCTAGAAGACACAAACCTATTCAACGGTCTCAATCTCGTTGATTCTCAGAAATGAATTTGGCTAGGTAATTCGTAATTGTTTGATGCTGTCGCTCCGCTATTCCATTAGATTGAGGATAAAATGGAATAGTTCTAGTTTTCTTGATTCCCAATAGGAGCGACAACTCTAAGAAAAGTCGTGAATCAAAATTCCTTCCTTGATCAGTATGCAATTCTAATGGTACACCAAAGCTTGAGATTACCTGATCCACAAGAATCTCTGCAACAGTCTTAGTTCTGAAATTCCTAATTGGAAAAGTTTCTACCCATTTTATGAAGCAGTTTGTAATAACTAACAAATATCTATTTCCCAAAGAGGAAACTGGGAATGGATCAAGAATGTCCATTTGTAATCTTACCAAAATTATAAATCTGTAACTCAGATTTCCCTTTTTCAGAAGGTCCTTTCCTAGCTATATAAACAACACAAATTCTACATCAATCCTCAACATCCTGCTTACACGTTGCTCAATAGAACCGTTTTCGAATTCTATCTAAAGTTTTATTAACTCCGAAATGACTGCCTGAAGAAGAATCATGGGCTTTTGCTAGAATTTGTTTGATTTGTTTGATTTGTTGTTCTTTCTCTAGGAACTATAATCTGAAGAACGTGACTTTTTAAGTTGGGAGTTTCCCATCTTCTATAAAAAATATTAATCTCGATAACGAGAGTCTCTCACTGAGACCAATAAATTTTTACAGAATCGTCCCCTGAAACAATTTCTGGACGTTGATTCCCCTTCTTTCTTAAAAGAAACTTCCTTATTATCAAGTCTTTCAACTGCTCCTGTCTCCAATCTATCTATTCTGTATTTAAAATAATTTATTCAATAATTTTTCTTTTCTTTAACTCTTGTCTGCTACAATAGCTACAGTTATTCCCCTCACAAGGTCGTCTAGACAAGCTATCTGCATTAGAATGTAAACTTCCTTTCCGATGAATAATTTCGAAGTCGTACTGTTGTATTTGCTTTAACCATCGAGCTAAAAGTCATCAACCAAGAGAAATATGATCAGTTCTGATTACAAACTTTTTCCCATAAAAAGATAATGATGGAAGAATTTAGTCGAATTAACTACAGCAAGCAATTCCCTACGGGTGACGCAATAATTCTTTTCCGCCTTCGAAAACACCTTACTATAATAAACTATCACTCTTTCTTTCTCTTTCTGTATTTGAAACAGGATTGCTCCAATGCCATGATTTAATGCATCTCTCTCTCATTGTCTAAAATAAATAGTCTATCCTCCTTTAGAAAAGTGAGAATGAGAGACGAAATTAAACATCTTTTCAACTCCTTAAATGCCTTATATCACATAAATCAGTCCATCCAAATTTAGGTATCCTCCGTCAATGTAAATAATGGCTTTGCTATAAGGGAAAAGTGCTTTCACAAATTTTTTATAATAAGAACAGAATCCTAGAAAACATTAAACTTGCTTCTTGGTGCGAGGAACTGGCCAATCGCTAACAGAAGAAATCTTTTCCTCGTCTGTAGTAATCCTTCTTTCTGAAACAACATGACCTAAATATTTTATTTCCTTCCTTAGAAAACATTTTTTGGGATTCAGTTTCAAATTAGTGGACCTCAACCGCAAGAAAACCTGTCTCAAACGTTCTATCATGCTTTCAAAGTCTTCACTGAAAATTATGACATTGTTTAAATAAACCATACAAATTTTATTTAATAACCGTTGTAACACCTTCTCCATCAATCGCTCAAAAGTGGCAGGAGCATTACAAAGACCAAACGGCATAACAGTAAATTGCCACAACCCTTTACCAATTGAAAATGCCGTTTTCTCTTTATCCTCAGGACAAATTCTTACCTGCCAATAACCACTCTTGAGATCCAGAGAAGAAAACCAAGAATTTCCAGCTAAACGATTAAGCATATCGTTTATTCGCGGAATAAGATAGAAATCTTTTTTAGTAATTGCATTCAATTTCCTAAAATCTACACAAAATCTAATTGAATCGTCTTTCTTTTTAATCAATATCGCAGGGAAGATCCAGGGACTACACGATTCCTCTATCACTCCCTATTGTCTCATTTCCTCGATGATTTTTTTCAATTTCTTCCCGCAAATGAAAAAGTATGCGACGTAGAGCTTGTTTGATTAGACTAGAATCTTCTATCTTTATACCATGTTTCACTATTACAATTTCTAGCTGTAATCTCTTCAGAGAACACATCCCGGAATTCAGTCAAAAAATTAGCGAATCGTTCCTTTTGCTCCTCATTTAAATTCTGCGTTTTCTTCTTGAAAAGTTCCTTAAAAAATTATGGAACTCTATTAGTGGTCTCTCTTATTACCCGAGAAAGGAATCCTCCTTCTTTTTCCGAGAAGGTATACCAAAAAATGAGGCAAAAGTTTCTTCAAAATTCATTGCCGAAAAAAAATCGTTCCCCAATAAATAATCATCCTTTATGTCGACAACATAAAGGGGAGAGCTCCATGGATAATTCGCCTACTTCTATCAAAACTTTAACTCTAAAATTTCACTGGAACTCTTTCACCAGCAGGATATCTTAGGTTGAACGTCCTGTTACGAGAAATTTGCTGTTTCGAGAACTCTAATAGCCCTTCTTTAACCAACATCACATCCGAGCCCGTATCAATTTTAAAAGTGCAACTTTTTCTATTAATTCTTCTCTTCAAATAAAACATTTTTTCTTTAGAAAATGTTTTTATTCTAATTTCATTTTTAACTTTTTTTTAACTTAACCTACTTAATTTTAATACAGCTTTCTGCTTTTCTGTCGAACTCGCCCCAACCAGTTCGACTAATCCGAGTTTTCCTTATTTATCAAAAAAGGACATTCTGACTGGAAATGTTGTTTGCCACACTCTTTTTTGGACAAAAACTTTTTCCTCTTTTGAAATTCATTAAATTTCCTTCCAGTTTTATCTTTATTTTCTTTAGCATTGAGAGAATTTTCGTAATTCCTATTATTGAATTTATTTTTCCCTCTCTCTTTATAAAAGTCATTTTTTTCTTCATTTCTTTTAATAAAACTATTTCCCTGTATTGCTTTAATTGCCATAGCTCTTTCCAGAGCCAACCTTAACGAAATAACCCCTTCTAATAAAATGTAGAGTATGCTCAATAAAACTGCCTGACAATGCGGCGATAAATTGCGCGCAAGCTATTTTATTCCGAACTTTTTTAGTACATTCAAGGTACGCTGATCGCGACAATCGCTCAATAGCTCCGAGCCGAGAGATACCAAATCTTCAGCGGATTTTTGCCTCCTATTCGTGAATTGTATATAGTACGTTTGAGCTAAATACTCTTCCTCATAATGTAACTCCAATCTCGATCTTAGTTTTTCAAATTTTCTATCTTGAAAATCCCATCAAGAACCGTACGCGCCTTTCCCCTCAAGCTCGACATCAATGCGATTGTCTTCACCGAATCAAGCCAGGCATTTATCCGGGCAATCAAATTGAATTGAGTCAAAAATTTGCGCAAGGGAACATTCCCGTCAAAGATATCCGGCTTAAATTTAAAGCCTATGTTCGCGGAGTCCACATCCGTCACGCAAGTTTCATTTTGCGACCCGGAGCTAATCCCGAACGCGCGCGTTTCATCTCGTGTTACGGGAATATTTTCGGAACGACTTTAACTAGAATATGTCAAATGTCGCAGCTCTGTCTGCATCAGCTCCCAATCCATTTTCTGCTTCTCACGAAGCTGTCCCAACTCCTGCAGATTCGTGCGCAGGATTTTGACTTCCGACGTCGTTGTTGTCATCTCAGTCGGAGTAACTCCCGCTGCAGTTTGACTGCGTGTCCTCCTCGGAGAATGTAGCGTCGTCATATCGCCGGTCTCGTTCCGTCTCTTCAATCCCGGACAAGTCCTCAAAATGTTGCGTCCACGGGAACAAGTCGACAGAATAGCGCACGCACTCGTGGGAAATAAGTAGAAATAAATAAAATAAGAAAAGTGTTTAAAAGTGTTTAAGAAAAGAAATAACTTTAATGGAATTCGTATCAGTACAAAAATCTCTTGCTCTCAGGTTTTAATATCACGTTCAATAATAATTCGCGCGCCGCACCGACTTCGCGCTCCAAACTATTATCTGGCAACCGCGTCTCTCTTCTTCAACGCTCTCTTCTCGCTCTACGAGCGGAATAATCGAACATTTATGGAATTCTTCTTGCGATCGATCAATAATATTGATTGGCCGCATCAGCTACTCCTCCCACGAGCATTTCAGGGGCGCAACAATATGTATCAACTTACTACTATTACTTACTACTACTTACTACTATTACTTACTACTACTGCCCTACTATTGGGACAAGTTGATTACATTGTAGCATGTTCGTATTTTACTTATTACAAAGAAACTTTATAATATATAGAATTGTTCCTGACATAAATACATCCTTAACTCTAATTAATTACCAAAGTATTCAAAATCTCAATAATCTTATTATTCTAGTTAATCTGGAGGAGACATTGGATCTATCGCTGTCGCTACAGGACTATCACTTGCAAGAGGTGACTCTATACGCGAAACAGACTAAAAGCTTGGGTCCGACGTTAAGTACGCAAGACATAATGGCGTTGCAGAGGCAAGAGGAGCGGCGACGGCAGCAAACCAAACAAAGCGTGTTTAGTTTCATGTTTAAGAAGTCTAAGGAAAGCTCTTTGAGTACAGATAGTCTCGGAGCTCGCAGTGTGTCACCAGCCAGGAGTGATGAAACCGCGAGAAGCGTTAGTCCCCTTCAACCACCGGCTCGACCACAGAGAAAAAGGCGACCAGCACCAAAACCACCTGCTAATGCTGCACAAAGTATTCAAGATATATCTGGAGATAGCAGCAAGAACAAAATGATGATCAATCACAGCCGTAACAGTAGTGACAGCTCTGGCTATCATGAAGCATCCGTGCTCAGCGATAATCCAGATTCGGCTGCAAGATTACCGGAAACTCTGCCAAGGAGAAGCAAGGCACCAAGTCTGTTTGATGCGCCCAGAAAATTGATACAAACTTCACAATCTAGCAAAAGTCTGGGCAATTTAGCAGCAACCGGTGAAACGCTTAATCGAGGGATTAGCAACACTTCTCTTAGCTCCGGTGAGATTTGATCACGCACAATTCGTAAAGATTACACAATTTAATGATAAATCTCCAGCATCATTATTGAATAAGTCTACAGATAAATTAATAGAGAAAATGGAGTATATTTCTTCATACAATACGTTCTTCGGAAAGAATTGTAATTAATGTCAACTACAAATCAAATTATTTAAATTACAATTTATTATTACAGGATAAATATAAAAATATTTAATATCAAAATAATTTTTACTTATTATTTTTGTTTATTGCGATAAATATTACCGCATATTCCAATGATTGAATTAGGAAGACGTTTACCCGGATAGGTAAAGCAGTTTCAGATTCAAATCCTGGCTGGTGATATAGTAAGATAATAAATTCTTTACAAGTTTTTGAGATGCTTATTAGATGTAGCTTATTAAATTGATGATCAATTTAATTTGTGATATATTATTCTTCAGTTTAGGATTACGTTTTAAGTTCGATAACCATCGACGCATAATTTATATAGGGACCATCACCAAAATCCGGACAAAATGAACAATTTGTTTAAACAAAATTCTATTTTATATATTCAATTCGCCAAAATGTAAAAATTACAAAAAAAATTTTTGTACATCATTAGTGATATCTTTTTAGAGTAAAATTATAATTTCCTTTTGCTTTGATTATTGCTTCGATCCTCTCCTGAAATGCTGGCACGTTCTCTGCAACGCGTCTTTGTTCATATTGGCGAATGCCTCGATTGGCGAACGGCCTGGAGAGATGTTACGTTGGGATGTCTCGACTTGTTGATCACTCCCCAGATAGCCAAGCGTGATTCATCATATTAAGCAAATTAATGCACTGCATGTGTYGTTAAATGTTTGTTGTACATTTGCTAACATTGAAGTAAAACGCGTTATTGAATGCARCAACATGARTGTTTATACAAGCWATCAGATAATTAAATTTCGAGAGCAAACGATCAGCGATACTGACATATTATGTTGTCAGCAACATAACAACAACTAATGATGTGTTGTTCCGTCCATAGCATCATGACAGCTACATGACTGCAATA
>JANQDE010000077.1:546647-559190 GCA_037157785.1 Cephalotes varians
GGAGATTGGACTTGTCCCTAGTTTTTCAAAATTAGCTGCTTCAACGATTGTTGGCAATATGACAGCAACTTCAAAGACATTTGGTTATCTGGGTCGGTGATGACATGTTGCCCTCAATTTGCCGTCTTTGGAATTAAAATTTATGTGAGTTCAACATAACAAACATAATGTTGTTTCACCTTGTTCCTAGTTTTTCAAAATTGACTGCTTCAACGATTGTTGGCAATATGACAGCAACTTCAAAGATATTTGGCTATCTGGATCGTTCAACGCTCCACATGTAGAGGTTCATCGGATTTAAATCTGAACTGTTCGAAAAATTCCTTGAACCAAAACATTTCCGACAGCCAATTTTGAACTAAGTTTGTACGCAGGCGCGTCGTTCTGCTGGAAGATGTACGGCTTTCCGGCGGCCACGATATCTATCCATGGTTTCACTACAACCAAGGTTTTTGCTAATTTCGTCAGAGACCCTGGGTCTTCTGAAATTAGCTCTTTCGATAATTGCTAGTCCTTTTGAGAGAGACCGACTTTTCTTTCGAATGGCTCTTTCTCGTCGGGTTGGCAAAACCTTTTTTGGACGTCTCCGAAGCCAAATATTTAGCCGCAACATCATATACGGTTGATCTCGGGTATCCAAGATAAGAATCGGATAATTTCGGTCTGGGAACGCCCAGCGCAAAGACCTTTGATTATTGCCGCTTTTCGGTTATACTCCGCATTCAATCTTATCTACTCGGACATTTTGAAGTTATACACGCTTACTACAAATATGTAACTTGTCTGAACATCAACAACGACCTACTGCCGAAGTCAAATGAGACGGGAAATTCAAATTTGTTCGGATTTTGATGGTGGACCCTGTAGAACTGAAAAATATAAAAATTTATATGAAAAGGTTAAACACACCAAAATTCGCTTTGATCGAATTTTTGCTTAATTGTGTTATTTATTTGTCGGTTGATTTTTATACTCATTACTGCATTAAAAAAAGATAGACACATATCGTAGAAAAAACTAATATACCAATTGTCGAATTCATTTTAGTTACATAACTTGTTTTGTCGTCTACATTTTTCACTTTTAATAACACAATATAAATAGATATTCGTTACATCAATGGAATTTCCTTTATCCTTAATTATCACAGACATAATTTTACAAGACCTAGAGAATAATACATTTAAAAATTTAGGATTAGAACTACCATTTTACTACTATTATGTAGATACTTTATTAGCAACACCCAGAAACCAAATGAACAATGTACTAAATTGATTATTTAAATTGTTTCTAATGATAAATTGTTATGATTAGATTACAGTTTACTCTTAATACTATTGAATTTGAACAGTGTATTAATTTTTTATATATTTCCATAAAAAAATATAATAGCACATGTAACACAATCATTCTCGATCAATATCATAAAAAAACTTTTTCGAGAAGATATATTCTTTTCTAATCATCTGATTTATCATAAAAGCGGTGTTTATCATCTTACAATTAATAAGACAATCTTATCATCACATTTTATATTTTAACAAAAAAATCTTAATCTGGTTTTAAACATCTTTATAAATAATAATTATTCATCAGAACGTATTTTGTAAGATTGAAACAAGGATTAGAAAATTATTTAATATTACATTTGTGCATAAGTTTCTGGGGCCATATTTAGATGGTGAAATTCTAGATGCGTAATCTTTTTAACTAATTTATGTTTTACTGTTTATGTTAATACTGTTGGATAACCTGCATTCGAGCTTATATTTGACAGTACACATTTGTTAAACACATTTTTAATTTAATTGAAAATGAAGATCGAAAAGGTGCATATCTCTGTATACTATACTACTACATTATTTTCATCGCAGTAAAAGTGCCGCTGAAACAGAATTATTTGTGAGACCTATGGTGAGCATACTGTATTTGAAGTACGTGTCAATCCTGGTTCCAAAGGTTTCCTCAAAGGTTTCTCCAAAGTATACATTTCAATATTAATGACAAACCTTATTGTGGACGACCTCAAGAGATGAAAGCCGAGGATTTGAAAGCCGGCTCTACTTGCTGAAGACGCAGCCCAATCGTTTGTGAAATTGACAAAACAACTTGCCGTTAACACACGACTGTATTCGATGTTTACATGTATTGAGAAAGATCCAGAAGGAAAGGAAGCAGGATTTTTTTCTTACATCACCTATCAAAAGCTATTAGCTACTGGCTTAACGTTTGCATCTCACTGCTTGCTCGAAGAAAAAAGAAGAGTATTCTATAGAAAATAGTAATTGGCGATGAGAAATGGATTTATTACAATAATCCTAAACGTAAAAAATGAGTGGTTAGATCCAGGACAACTTTTCACTTCGACACCAAAGCGCAACATTCACGGGCATGAGATTCTTCTTTATATTTGATGGAACTACTGATGTGCTCTATATGAGTCAAATCGAGTGAAATAATTATTGCAGAGCGCTACAGTCGCCAGTTGTGTATCAGTTGAATGAAGAAATTCAGAAAAAAGGACATAGATAGGGAGAGGAAATCAAAAAATCATCTTAATCCATGACAACGCCTACACATTGATCACATGTTGCTTCCGCAATTAAGAACACTTTGTTGGAGTTTAAGTAGGAAGAATCCTATCACATTGGCGTAATTCAGACTTTGTTTCTTTTTATCTATTTTTATCTATTGGGTTGTTCATTAAGTTCTGCGGTTTTTTCGCTGTATAGTGTTCGTTCGCTAAAAAAAGTAGCATGCGTTGCACGAACTGCAAATTGTCGCATACTGTTTGAAATGTTAGAGAACACTTGATATCTCACCGAAGAGTTTATTCAGTTTCGACGTGTTTTGTGTGCGCAATATTCGTTAAAAATGGAAGATTCGTTAAAAAGGTACATTTTTAGCACATTTTATTATTCTTCTGAAAAGGATTGGAAAAGCGATGGAAACAACGTGAGATATGTGGCGTGTACGGAAACTCGGCCATAAGTGTTGACACTTGCCAGCGTTGGTTTGCGCGCTTTCGTTCCGGATATAAACCTCTCCGATGCTGCCCGCTCTGGTCGTCCATCTACCACTGATAATGGCCAAATCTTAGTCGCAATCAAAGTGGACCGGCACCTGACGACGCGAGAGATCGCAGAGCGCTTCAACATTGCTCATACAACAGTTTCGCAGCGATTAAAATGGCTTGGGATGATGAAGAAAGCCGATGTTTGGGTCCCTCACGAGTTGACCGAAGAAAACATTTTAGATCGCGTCATGATCTGCGAATCTTTATTAAAATTGAACTCGCTCGGAGCCGTTTCTCAAACGAGTGGTCACGGAAGATGAAAAATGGATTGTACATAATAACATCCGCAAGCGATCGTGGTGCGCTCCAGGTGAGTCATCGCAATCAGTCGCCAAAGCGGATTTGCATCCAAAGAAAATGATGTTTAGTGTGTGGTGGGATTGGCGAGGTGTCCTGTACTTCGAGCTGCTTCCGTCAGACTATCGACGCCAAGAAATACTGCGCTCAATTAGAAAATTTGAAGCGGGCAGTTGCGGAAAAGCGGCCGGAATTGGCGAACAGGAAGGGCGTCGTCTTCCATCACAACCAAACCACACACTGCTTTGATGACCAAGCAGAAATTAAAGAACTTTGGCTGGGAAGTCATCCACCGTACTCCCCAGACATTGCGCCGTCGGATTATTACCTGTTTCGATCGCTCCAAAACAATCTCGATGGATAGCGCTTTGATTCAATGGGCGATATCCAGAAGTACCTGGAGGACTTATTCGCGCAGAAGTTACGTGGCTTCTGCGAAAGTGGAATTATGTCCCTTCCAGAACATTAGCAGAAGATCAAGATAGACAATATATTCTAGATTAAATAAATCATTAGGTACAAAAAATTTTTGTTTTAATATAGGGCAGAAAAACCGCAGAACTTAATGAACGACCTAATATTTCGGTCAAGAACTATAGTATCTCTCCAGTGTACGATTTAGAAATTGAAGTATAAAAATGGATCAATGAATTTATTACATCAAAAGATTTGTCATTCTTCAGCCAAAAATCCATTTGTTGCCTAAAAATTGATTTAAAGTTGTGGCAAATGAGGGAAAATATTTTGATTAAATATGCATGTATTATTTAATATACATAAATAAAATCGCCAAGAAAACTCATGAATTTATTTAACATGAATACAGATTTAACAAAAATTAGTAATGTTAAATTAACATCAGATTTTTTAAATACTAATAGGAAAATCATAGTTTTTTTGTATATAAAAATGTATTCAAAATAGTTGCTTCAGTTGCAATAAATGAGAAAGATAGATTTTAGATGTTTAATAATTTAATAAATTTAATAATTTTATCAAATGATGAAAAGATAAAAACGCTTTAAACTTAAACGACAATATAGTGATAAAATATAGTAATAAAATTTATTACAAAAATTGTAATGCTTCTTATATCGGGCAGATAAAAAGACAATTAAAACGAGGATCTCAGAACATAAAAAAATTAATTCAAGACATATCTACAGGGTGCGTCATCAAAATCCGGACAAATTTAAATTTCCCTCCATATTGTGCCTCTGCCAAATGTCACTTTTGGCGATTGAGTAAGGCTGCGTTCGGGGAACGCACTATTAACGTTATTGCATCATTTTATCTTTATCGTTCATTAGACGTAAAACAAGGATAAAATGATGCAATAGCGCACTCCTCGAACGCAACCTAAGCTTGATGCTTCTAGTAAACAGTCATAAACTCAAAATGGCCGCGGCGTCGACACAGAGAATATAATCGAAGAACCGCAATTATCGAAGGTCTTCGCGCTGGATGATCACCAACGGATGCTGTGGATGCCAAGATCAATCGGAGGAATGACCGATGGCTCACTCACGATCTCGAGGATGTTCCCATTATTGCTAGAACAAAATGTCCGGTCAATGTTCATGTATTGGGTGTTGTGTCCAGTGAGGGTGATGTTATGCCACCGCATTTCTTTAAAAATAAGGAAACGGTCACTAAAGAAGTGTACGTGAACGTTCTGGTGAGTGTAGTGAAGCTGTGGATGGAAACTGTTGCGTCTGGAAGGCCATATGTTTTTCAGCAGGGCGGTGCACCAGCTCATACGAGCCATTTGGTCCAAAACTGGTTTTCAGATATCGATATGTTTTGATCCACGGAATTCTGGCCTCCTAATAGATTTAAATCCCTTGGACTACTACGTGTGGAGTGTTATTGAAAGGGCCACCAATAAGTCCAGGCATCCCAACGTCATTAAGGACCGGAAGCAGCATTCATATATCCGATATAAACAGCCCTACAACATGCATGCGAACGCTTCAGATCGAGAACAGAGAATAGAGATGATTAAAGCTGATGGGGGCTATATTCAATTACTCTATAGGGACCCACTACGTATATGTAAAAGAATTTTTTGTAATATTCAATTTTTCGTTAATAAAATTTCGTTTAGAAAAATTGTTCGATTTGTCCGGATTTTGGTGACGCACCTTGTAGAAACTTCGTTGTTACTAATTACATGATTTAAAATAATTAGGATAATTCAAAGACTCGCAAGTTTCAAAGGAGAGAAAAATGGCTAATGAGAGTCCACACTGTTGTTGTAGCGTCTATGTAATATATTTACAGTAATTTTATTGTAAAAATTCCGGACGTTTCGGCTCTAGTTCGAGCCATCCTCAGCGGTATCAAGATCGATGAGACTCACGCTCTATGATTCACACGGCAAAAAGAATTCCATCGGTTGGTAGGCCGCAAGAAGTTTCTGTAAATGGCCATCGTCAGTAGTGGCCATCGTCATAAAATTCTAGTTAAGAAATAAAATAAAAACTTACCGTGTAAAATAAGGCTGCGGGTGCAAGAGAACGAGAGTTTACAAAACCGCAAAATCTTCATGAGTATAAAATTTAAGAACAATAAATCTCAGTTAACAGTCAATAAGAAGAATTAAGTCACGTAGAGATAGAAATACGTTAAAACCGCACAACAGTTGAAGTTATAATGTGTTAAAATGTAAGAAAATAATGGGGTCACAGAAATAAACAAGAATAAATAATAAGTATATAAATAAAAATAAAATAATCTATCACAGACTACAGTTTATCAAGAACAGAAACCCAGGCATGGTGTAAGAATTCTGTGTCCGATTGTAAATTTAGACTGTCGTTTTGTCTAGTGATATGAAGCATTTCAGAGATCAGTCTTTTTGACAAATAACGTTCGTTGTCTAATATCTCAACATTGTCCCAATCAAATTCATGATTGTCATTGAGTCTGTGGTCCGTTATGACTGAGTATGTAGTAGTGGCTCTCCTTATATGGTTTTTATGTTCCTTTATTCTGGTCATTAGTTTCCTGCCAGTCCCACATAAGAAGCATCGCAATCCTTACAAAAAAATCTTATATACCACATTTTTATGGTGTTACACAGGGAGCCGGTCTTTATGTGGTCTAATAATGTTTCCAAGTTTGTTTATACTGTAGTAAGAAAGGGAGGCCTCTAGGCCTTTGGTGATGTTCTTGAATTTCTAAGAGAGAGTACTAATAAAAAGGATAGTGAACCAACGATTTGGTTTATTAGAAGCCTTGCTATTGGATTGGATGTGTGTGTGTTCAGATATCAGATATTTTAATCTTGTGTTGATCGTGTCAAAAATGAACTTGAGGGGGTAATAATTCAAACGGAGGATCTCCACTATCAAATTGAAATTCTTTTGGTGATATTTCGGATGAGACAGTAAAAATGCTCGATGCCTGTTATTGTTCCCTTTTTCTGAGCCAATGCATGTTGAGAATTGTAAGTATCTGCCAGAGAATCGGTTTAGGGAACCAATCGAACTCCAGATTTCCATTAGATTTAACGATGGTAACATCTAAGAAACTTGTCCCTGCCTATCTCCAAGGTAAACTGTAATATAGGATGAAATGAAAAAGTATTTAAGATATCGAGTCAGAAGGAACTGCCAATAAAATATCATCAACATATCTTACATAAATAGGTAACGATATATTTAAAATGTTGATGGCTCTGCTTTTGATATTTCTTAATACTAAATCTGCAATGATGGGTGATAATGGAGAGCCCATGAGAGTACCAAAATTCTGTCTGTATATCACATTATTGAAGGAGAAATAAGTAGATTCCAAGATTCATTTTTAATGCTAAAATAAATTCATCGTTAGGTATTTTATAATTGTTTAAAATGTTGTCAAGTATTTTTGATACACTGTCAATGGCTAAGAGAATATTAGTGAATAACGACACCACATTGAGAGAGAGAGTAAAACATGCTTGTAATCTAATTTAACACTTCTCAGTCTCTCAACCAGTTGGAAACTATTCTCAATGTGGCTCATTGTGTACGATACTTTAGACACTATCATTTTTTGTAAAAAGGAGACCAAAGAATAAAACGGACTGTCTACGGATGACGTAATCTAAACTGATGTCCAGGTTTATGAATCTTTGGGAGTCCATAGACTCTCGGTACACCCATCACTGCAAATTAAGGATCTGTAAGTAAAATGTGATATATTCGAGGTCTTCCACCTGGTGAACAATTTTCTCAAGTTACTTATCATTTTATTAATTGGATCCTTATTGATCTTGGTATAAGTATTAATGTCTAGCATATTAGTTATCTTATTATTATTATCGTTTCTAAGGCAACAGTGATGTTGCCTTTGTCAGCTTTTATGAAAATGACGTCTGGATTGTTCATAATAAAAGTTTTGCAGATTCTATTAAGTAATGATAGTCTGGGGTTCGAATGAGTATTCGATAATAAGATCGGAAGGGAACCAATCAAAGGAATAGCTCGATTACGGATATTGAATTGGGTGTCAATGTTAAACTTGTTGTGTTACCTTCAATGATCTTAATAAATTCCATTACGACATTATCTTTTTTTGTTGGTAGACATTGAAAAATTTTCACCCAGTTGTAACAGACATTGGACATCATGAGGAATATTGATGTTCGAAAGATTCACCATTTATTTCTGATCGTAGTTAAAGAAGAATCATGATTTTTATAAGAGAATTTTAATGAATTTACATAATTTAATTACATGCTCACATAATGTCAAAACGTTTCGATTATACATGTCATTATAATGACATTAATATATAATGTGTGTTTGATACATTATGATCGACAATGTATATTGTGTAGCCATGTATAAGATAATGATTTATGATATATATGATGCAAAACCGATAACCAACTCATTATTATATTATGCAATCAATATGATTTGTAGCGAATAATACTATGTATAATACAGTGAATAATACTACATCTTGGACAGAATATCAAGAACGTTAAAATATACGTCATCTAACAATTCAGTATCTTTTTGAGCATTGATACCATTCTGCTATTCCTTAATATGAAGCATTTCGGAGACCGAACGTTTGTAAAAATTTGGCTCAGAGTCTAAAATTTTATGTTTTCCCAGTCAAATGAATGTGAAAATTTTTGCATGTGATCTGTGATAACGGTATGTTTTGCAGAAGTCAATTCAGAATTACTAATATGTTCTTTAATTCGCGTTCTCAACTGTCTCTTAGTTTGATCAACATAAGAGGCATTGCAATCAATACAAGAAATCTTATATACTACATTATTATTGGAAAGCAGAATGTCCTGAGCCCTGATAAAGCGTCCAAGATTATTGAGAACACGATATCCTGTAATAAATTGTGATTTATCTTTGGTAGAAGATTAATTCAGATATTTTATTAATGTACGATAGTACTATGATTTTCTTGTTACTACTGTCCTCAGCAATATTATCATTATCTACGGAATTAATAGAAACTGGTTTTTTGTTTTGATTACAAATTAAGATTTTTATTCTCTTATTCATCTTGTCAAATCAAGAGAATAGTCGTTCTCAAGAAGCAACTCAATCGCAAATTCTATATCTCTCTTTTGATGGAATTTCGGGTGTGAGAGTAAGAATGCTCTGTCTGTTAGACTGTATATAATACCTATTTTGTGACAAAGTGGGTGGTTGGAAAAAAATGAGAGGAATCTTCCCGAGAAGGTCTTTTTATGAAACCAATCGATGTATATTTTGTTATCAGAAATAGTCAAAAGTAAGTCTTTATTATTTTAAAATAAGCTCGAAAGTATCGACGACTTCAAAAGACAGCTCACTCCGAAAATGATAGAGCAGATAGTTCAATACGGATAGTTGGAAATTCGGAGTGTGAGGATTAGACTAAAAGCCCACATGCATTTAACAAAATTAACAACGTATTTGCGGAAATTACAGAGTACATTCAAAATGCGTCTGCGACTCGACGAGCACGTGTTTAATAAGCGTGCATAACAAGATTTCATATTCGATTCGATATAAATTTAAACGGAAAGATAATGAAGATTCTCAATCAGTTCGTGTCAACACGAACCTACGGCGTGCTTTGCACGCGTACGCGTAATGTGAGAATTTTTGATAGTCTGGGAAGCGGTAATCGAGCGGAGCAAGAGAAGAAAAATCCGTAGAATGATCTCGATAACGAAAAGTATAAAATATGTCGGAATTCAATACTTTAATTCGCTGTAAAATTGCGAGAGCTATACATTGAAAGTGCGCTTCTTGTGTGTTTTCTTAAAGCACTTCCAGCATTTACAGCATATATGATAATGGACGCAAACACTACAAAATACGAATACAAAGAAATGATACAACATTAAGAGACGGCGTGCGGTGACTTGGCGGTAATCTAATGAAGACCAAAACTATATCATGTATAGTTATCATTTAGCGATAGTTTCTGGCGTGATAGCTGTTAGATAGCTGTTTTCGAATTTCCAGAACATGCTGTATCTTCGATTTATTTTTGACGTTTGAATTTCTTTATCCAAAGTCAAACATAGAAGGACATAAGTTACCCAAAATGAAGGAAAAATAGAAAATCCTTTTACGGATTTTTCTTGTTTTTCCTTCTTTCCGCTATTTTTCTTTTCAATAAAAGAATTGAATTACACCTCAAATTCCAATTTTATCCATTTTGCACTATCACTCGAAATGCTTGTATTGAAACAACTGTCAAACAAAGAATTAATGATAAGATAACTTGAAACTTTGGGTGAATTATTAAAAAGAAAGGAATTATATGATCACAGTTGTTGCCCTTTATGAATACCTGAACTAAGTTACTCTTCAAACCGTTAGCTTTGTAAATTAAATTTTCGAATATTAATCTAAATCTGCATATTGCTCGTATTTAGTCTTTTATTATTAATACATTTATTTACTATTAAAGAGATTTCCTTTTATATTTGTAATTAATATTTGTAATAATTGTAATAATAATCACATAACAGCTGTCACGTTTCGTCAAGTTGTYTGTTTTTGAGTCAATACATTTAAGTACTCTACCCAGAAGTTGGACTAGCGGACTTTAATCCTCGGTATAAAAGATACCGTAGCTTATAAGTGGAATAGCGGGGATCTGTTTGGGATATTGTCGATAATCGAGATAGTTTATTTCAAAATCGAGAGAAATTAAATGGTAGGTGTGAGGATTCGCAATCTGAGGGGCTGCTTCTAATTTTTGGAGGGTGTTAAGTAGGTAGAAAGGATCTTTTTGTAAATCGAAGACTTGTTTTATTTGAAATCCATTTGATTTGAGCCGTTTGATTTGAACCCGCTTTCCTCCCTTTTTCTTCATGAATGTTAGTTACGACCGAATTCTCAAAGTGAACCCAAAATCGCTACACAGGGCAGCGATAAGCCCAATCCGCTACACTCTTCGGCAACGTAAAGGTAGGCTCAAGGGTAAGAATAACGGAAAATTTCTGCCGAGAACAGACTTTAGCAGCCGTTGCACTTAGGCAGTGTCAGAAACCAATCCGTTACGCTCTTTATCAGCGAAAAGGCCCAAGTCCGCTCTCGGAGATGACCGATATAAATTCTAATTACGAGTCAGATTCCAAAAAACCAAGTTGATTACATTATTATAGCGAATTATACCTTTATTATTATTCCTTTTCGTGAGATTACAGGATTAGATGTTAGAGTGCTTAATTTAACCAAGCGACAACGTAAAAACGACTAAATGAAGAAAGAACGCGCAAAGGTTCGCGGAGAACTAAGATTGAGTTGAGCTGAATAATAAGTCGATATTAACTTCGACATTTTGACACTCTTCCTGCTCTGCTCTGCTCTGCGTTTTTTGTCTCTATTTATACCCCAAAATTTATCACCACCACGCATGAATTTCTCAAGGGAGAAGGGTTTATCTCGATTTTTGTCTAATAACTTCGGACCCTTCTAGCGGCCCTACATATCAAATGTTAGTTTACGTCAACTCCGCGTTCTCTGTTATATTTATTGAGGTTGACTCGTAAATAAAAAAATTATCGGTACGCGAGACTGGTTGTTTATATCTTTAGACTTGTTAGCGACCCTTCGTAGAGAGTGTTATTCTTTTCCTGGTTTATGTTGAGATAAGTCAGCCGTTCTCTACTCTATCGTAAATTAATTGTCGGTATGTGACAAAGATAAGCATTTTAAGAAACTATCAATTATTTCATGTCCCTAATTGCAACCATCGTTTTATTAATTTCTTCGATAATTTTTAGTAATTTAAGAAAATATGAGACTTTCTGTGTCATAAACGCTTCATAAATGACTATCGGATTCTCGTCGCTATCGTATCACAATATCGCACTAATCATATTCGAAAACACATATGATTGTCAATCCCATTCATTCTCTAGTATTATATCTAACTTCCTATTAATTTCTGTTACATATTAAATCATAGTACCACAGAATAATTTTCCCTAATAACATGCTATTAAATCACTGTATGTATTAAATTTTATTATAGTGACATGAATTATTTTGACGATTTAATATTAAAACGGTATGAAAAATTATTGCAGGAATTATTTATTAAGAAGCATAATTAATCAAAAGATCTTGTTTCTTTTAATAATCTTTTCTCCCAAAATTAAATTATATTAAAAATTAACATAAACATTTAATAAATTATTATAAAAGAAAACTATACTGTGATATATTGAAAATATTTAAATAAATTTTTTGAACGTTTATGTACAAAACGTGTAATTAATATCTCTATAAATATATTTTTCGAACAGTTTTTAGTTGAAACTGTATTTCTAAAATTATTTCATTTCTCTAATTTCTTAATTTTTCTAATAGAATTATTAGAAAAATGATAACATATGTGTTAAAATATATATAATGTTAATACATATGTATATAGAATGACAGTAGAGAAATTGCAATTATAACTTATTACAAAATAGCTACTATTTTGTAATAAATACACAGAATGAAATAAATTGTGCAAAAGAAACTGTAGAAAAGAAATCCATTATTTTTATTACACATAGTACAAAAAGAATATATATATATATATATATATGTATGTATATATATATACAGGGTGATGCTTTTAACTTGAGACATTCAAATATCTCAAAAAATAAGCACACTACGAAAAAATGTTAAGAATCAAAATTTCAT
>JANQDE010000077.1:560580-579712 GCA_037157785.1 Cephalotes varians
GAAATGATGAAATTTTGATTCTTAACATTTTTTCGTAGTGTGCTTATTTTTTGAGATATTTGAATGTCTCAAGTTAAAAGCATCACCCTGTATATACATATATATATGTATATATATATATATATATATATATATATACATACATATATACATTTATTAAATAATATTTAGTAAAATAAATATTATAAAATAATATTTATAAAAATAAATGAATATATAATATTTATAAAAATAATTATATTATAAAAAAAAATGAACAATTTGTAAACCTGTATTACTAAGCGTATAATTCAGTAACATAAGTTTAAATGACAATCATCTGAATTTGCACAACAATCGATATAAAGAGAGCTTAAATGTAATTAAGAAAATATTTACAATTTTTAATATGCCAAAACTGTATATATTTTTTAAATCAATATATCTTATATATCTTTTGTCTTATTTATCTCACTATCTCATTTTGTGCATAAAATGATGTTGAAATCATCAGAAAATAAATATTTTATTAATATTTTATTTAAGATATTTTATTATTATTTAAAGTCTTAAATAGTTAATCTATGTATTTTTAAATAATTGTCTAAGATTAAATAATTATTTTATAAGATTTACTGAAAATACTATTAAAGAAAAATAGATTGAAAACATTTATTAGAGTTGCTTTAATAGAATATATTTATCTTTACGTTGCAATGGCGAATATTCTTAAATTAATCACACTTTAATTTAATTTTTATTGATTCTTAGATTGATATATTCTTTGATTTAAAATTAATTTCTGTCAATTTTTTCGAGCTTATAGGGTAAGAAATCGGATTAAGGGGTTACATACACTTAAGAACGTAAAAAATAGACCTTTTTCTCAATTTTTTTTAAAGAAACGTAATATATGTAATTAATCCTAGTTTCCTTTACTTTATAGTACATATTGTTATAAGATGTTTCAGAATAAATTTGAAATCAAAATATTTGAAAATGGCGGAGATATTATCCTCGGTGCAAGACCATATTGAAAAAACGTGCTCCGCGGTACCAGATGTAACTCGTACAGGATTTATTTGAAACAAACCAGACTAGAATTTTCTTAAACTGTATGAAATTATCTAGTCTTTCATCAATCATCAACCGATTTTTAAAATATTGATTTTCGACAAAATAGTGCCCGTTTAATTTAAAGATAGCGATTTTTAGGATAAAAATTGATCATTTTTAGCTGCAAAAAGAAAAATATGTCTCTAAAAAAAATCTGCTACGTTAAAGACTGTCTTTTTTTGTGTTAGCTTAAGTCCTCCAAATTTCAAGTAAATCAGTTTAGCTATTTCCGAGACATTTTTGGTACGCGTTTTGAAAACATATTTCGAGAAAAACGCGTTTAAAGTTTGACATTCTGATAAAAATAAAAATAAATAAATAAAAACGTAGATAACAATTTTTTTTCAAACTTACGTAGAGTCATCCACTTCAGGGCTGTACAGTGAACCCTCCCCAGACATAACAGCATCAAAAAACTAGCGTTACAGGCTACCTGCTGCTAAGGATTATGACGCGCTCGTCGCATCCGAGCATCGTGCTTGGACCTTCTTCGCTATATCTCCGATTTTCAAGGAATTTTCAAGGAATCACTTTGAAACTTGCAGAGAATATTCTCAAGATCTTATACTTTTTGAATATGCAAAAAATGAAAAACACATTTTTTTCAAAATTTCTAGGTAGCCCCTTAAGAATGTTAATGTTCATTCGTATAATCTAAAAAGTTTGCTAATTAATTAATCAATCCAAACCTATTTCTCTTTATTGTTAAAATAATTATCCATAATCAAGCAGAATTTTATTTTCATATGTACATGAATATTATCATTTTAAAAAACATTACAATATTTTAAATCAACAAAAATCACTTACAGGTCTTCGAAAGAAGAGAGCGGCACCTGTCCCACCCAGGCCACTTTCTTCAGCCATTTCCACACAGGCTTTAGAACGCATTGTCGATTCCGAGGAATCGTTAACGTCCGATATGGAACCTTCGAAACCACCGTCAGATATTGGTGTACCATCGAAAGCTAGCTCCGACATCGACTGCTCCAAAATTAATTCTGACATCGATATCAACACGCAATCCATACATCAGTTGGATCGCGAACCAAAGTCAGAAATTGCGATGTGCGAATCTGATTGCGACATTCAACAAAATTGTATGGCTGAATCGAATACCGAAGCATGCTCTAAATCACATTTGATTTGCTCTAAGATTAAAATGAAAGTAATCACGCCTGTAGAAGCCATTCCAAGAGTAGAACAAGCTAGAGTAACAACAAAAAGAGGTAAGCTAGTGGATGCTAATGACTTAAATGCTTTGTTCTGTAATTCTAAAATTCGAGATTCCTCGGGAAATTCGCAAGTCGGTGAAGGAAAAACATATTATGTCACGTTATATTATGTTATGTTATATTCGACATATTATGTTACGTTATATTCGAGAAAGCGTAGACTTTCAGTATCGGAAAGAAACAGATTGCATATTGCTAATCGCTCGCAATATGACAATTTTACTCTACGAGTATTAACTTTGCAAACAATATTTTGATCGATATCACCGCCAAAAATCATATCCACGATATAACAGGTTAACTACACCAAATTTCTCAAAATTATCTTAGAAGAGTAAGATCGAACTCATATCGCGGAGGAACAATTTCTTTTGACAATCGTGAACTTCTTTCGAATAGATCAATTAAATCGACTAATTGTGCCAAATCTTGCACAAAAGAACGTGATCGTGTGAGTAAACAATTAACGAGAATAGAAACATTGGTAAATTTGGATGATACATAAAATTGAACATAGAAAATATGGAATATAAAAAAATACATACAATTCAAAATTATCACATAGCAGTTACGTTTGTACAGTAGGTTGTCGCAGTAAGTACGGTAAGAAAGTCTCAGCAAATAATATAAGTTTTCAAAATGACATAATTTCGAGAGAAACTAAATTATCGATTTCTTTCGAAAAATTAAGTTTGTCGCAAAGTTTTTGTTTAAAATATTCCAAAATACCGAGTTCATTTTCATCTTACTCTGCAAAATTAGATGAGATAAATACGACGAAATATTACGCGAATTCCATAGTTTCTAGCAAAAATCGAGAACGTAATTATTTGGAATGTACGAGAAATTTATATCCTCCGCCTTTAAGTACTTTGCAAATATTGGCGATTTCTACGGAACCATTAAATATCCAAGTGGGATCCATTGAGTCCATTCCCAGCAACATGAATGAGCTACTTTCGTTGCCTATCATAAATTATTTCGAGAACAAATTACGAGAAAAAAAGTTAAGCATTTTGGAGCCACCGCCGTCTGGTTTAATTAGTCGTCAAGACTCGAATAAAAGTTGGAATCGTTTGGTTCAGTTAAATTCGATCCTCGAAAATAGAGTCGGTGAATTTATTTGAAATCTAATATACATAATAGATATTCCATTAAAAATAATCTCGACATAATTTTCTCGTTATTTTAAAATAGACTTTTGTTCAAATTTTTTCATTGTTTTTTCTTGTAATATTTCTAATTTCACAAGGAAAAACAATTTAATTTTACTTTTAACTGCAATATTTTAACTTTGAATATTGTGATATTTAAGCTAAATTAAACGAAATACTAAAATCAAAAATTTCTGGAAGTTATGTTCAAGAAATGTCACTTTCACCAACTTAAACCATAAGGTATTCTCAAATAATCAAATTTCTTAAAAAGATTTTACATAAGATGTATTTTACTTCACGCATGATGCTCATCATTTGTGAAACAGAATGCATCCATAACATCTCTTACAAATTTTGTCGACATAATATCACTAGGAATGTAATAAAATCAGATAACAGAATAATCGCAAATTGGCGAGAGAAATAAAAAATTTCTAATCATTTATATATCCGTAATTCCATAATTACATTTATCTTGATTGTGAAAATGATAGATTCTATTCAATTTTTGCTATCAATCCGATTATTCTGCCGACAGAGCACAAATTTAATATAGTGATACTAATGTCAAGTTGATACTAATATCTGAATTAAAATACTGAAACATCTGATCGAATTGCTAGCATTTACTACTGCTAACATTTTGCTTACTTGCATTGCATTTTTATTTTTTTCAATAAGCTTTTGCAAAGCTTTTTCAATAAGTTTTTAGTTAATCTTCTTAAGATTTATATTTGTATATGTATGTATCAAAAAGATTTGAATTTATTTAACTTTGAGCTGCCAATTACAGCAAATTAAAGAAAAAAAGTCTATTACTTTATTGTTTTCTTTTTTATTCTTTATAAAATAACGTCAATATCCCTCAACTTAAAAAGTATGTGAAATAGAATATGATTAAAACTAGTTCTGCACTTTTCTTCGGATTTAAACATCTAGGACAATAGAGTATTTTCCTTTTTGCTTTACTTGGCATGTAGTAGATATTCTTTAATCAGTTTCTTTTACTTGTTTAATATTTTGATAACTTATATTTTTTCGGTGATGGCTTTTTTTCTTTATCCAAACTAGTTGGAGAATCTGCACCCTTTCCCAAGCCTCGAAAGATTAACATGAGTAGAATTAGCTTCAGAATCTTTGAAGATACCTAAGCATAAAGTAACTCTGCCCTTGGCACCGCCTAAAACTTTAGACATGAAGCATGATAACGCAAATGTTTTATTACATAAACGTATAAATTCTGAACGCATCAGTGAAGCATGCCATAGCACTTCAATTGTCGATAATGATACGTCCTCATTGGACAAATATAATTCTACTACACTTGAATCAGAAGAGATCTATTTAAAATCGAAAAACAACTGTATAGCTTTCAATGAAGATCAGATTAGTCAGCAGAAAAAGATATCAGAAATTATTGACAATATTACAGTAAAAAATGATACGTCTTTAAAATCAAGTCAATATTCAAATCATGAAGCAGAAAACAACTTCGATTTACAAAACTCTACAGAACTAATTCATGTTTCAGAAGAAGAAGCACATTTAAAATCCGAAAATAAATTTTTGAATGGAGATGAATTTAGTCAAGATAAAAGAATATTAGATATTGTTGATGGTATAGAAAATCATAAATCATTAAATTTGAACCTATATTTAAGTAACGAAAAACGTATTAGGCTTGATTCCATAAAATTAAATGTATCTCCAGCAAAATTTGAATGTAATGTTATTTCCAAAAATAATACAAATAATTCTTTGGAGCACGATTACAAGATAAAATCTGAAAATATTGTTTTATGTAACGAAAATAAGATCCAATATGATTCGACATTGGACGATTATTCGCTAAGTAAGAGTGTGACTAAACTGGATCGCATCACTGAATCAAGAACTGAACAAGTGAAATTACTACATCATCAATTCGCTTGGCAGGCAGCATCCAATGCACACAGAAAAACAATTGCTTCTTGTGAAATTGAAGAAAATATTGAAGCAATAAATCCGAAAGACGCGACGTGTGATATAGCGGAGAAGAACAATCCTGAAAAAAACAAAGAAACATGTACAATAATTTCCATCATACCAAAATGCGACCATTTTAATGCCACAAGAAAAGACGGTACTTTAAATAATATCGTAAAACATATCATCGCGGAAAATGTCGCTAAATTTTGCGAGAAACATCAAAATTATCAAAGCGAAAAGTCGAATAATGCAAGGAATGCTAAACGAATAAGAATGATTCGGAGTCAGTCCAAATCGGATGACTTTGAGATGGATATTTTGAAAAAACAGAGACGATATCTCACTTTGCCTTCACAAGATATTGCGCACGCTTTGAACCTCAACTTCCCTGCACGAAATTCCATATCTTCCAATATAGTAAAAAAAAGCCGGGGGCAAATTGTGATGGAACATTGCACTGATCATGCAGGAAATATGGATATAGAAAAGTCGTACGGTGAATTAATTACAGGTGCATGTTGTTGTACTATTTACTTCTATTTTAACTGTTCCTTCCGCAGATTTTTAATCCTTTCAGTCTCATGTTTTATAGAATATTAGGACCGTCTCGAAATGATATATACAAGGATAGTTAAAATATTACCACAGTTGAATATCTTTAATAAAGATATTCAAAGATATACAAATTCTACTTATTATTTCCACAAAATTATATTTTGTATTAAAATGTTTTAAGATTTTGTTTTTAACACTTTTTGCTAAGATATTTTAAAAGACAAACTGTCATAATACTTAAGCTCATATATATCAATTCGAGAAGATATTCAAGGTGTTAAAATTACCTTGAATTTTTTAGATAAGAATTTCCATTTTGATTGTGTGTATTATTGTAACTGGTACCTTCCCTCTCAAGATGTTTTCAAAATAGTACAATGATATATATTCTTCTTTAAAAATTTCTTAAATTATACCGTGGATTTCACGGTATCGCCGTCATTTGTAATATACATATCATGTGGAGACTGTGACAGATCTGTGTAATATCCTAATTTTCATGGCTCATAATTCAAGAAGTTTTCGAGGAAAAAATGTATAATGAAAATACTACTTTTTTAAATCCAAATTATTTTAAAAACATCTCAGTTACAAGAATATGCGATAAAAATAAAAATTCTTATTTAAAAAATACAAGGTAATCTTGGCGATACTTGGATATAACAATAACTTTCAAAGTCATATAATATCATTATTTAATGGCAAAAGATGTTGACTGTAAGACTTTAATCATCTATCTTTTATATGTGTGGAATACAGGAGTCCCATTTTAAATAATTATTTCCTAACATTTTTTGTTTTCAATTTCAGAAAAAAATGTATTAAACAAAAATTGCATGGTGTGGAGGAGAATAAATAGGTCAAATAAAATCAATTTGCAAAAAAATCTTTTTTTAAGATAATTTTTAAATGAAGAAAATCATTTTTGGTTTAAATGGATTTTGATACGTAATAATATTGTGTGAAATTTTTACAATTTCTAACTTATGCAAACTGCGCGATTATTTAATATATCTTAAAACACAATTCTAAGTTGAAGCCGGAATACGAAATATTACAAATTAAATTTGCTAAATATCTTAAAACGTTGTAAAGAATTTATTGTGAAAAAAAGAAATTATGTTTTAAGATCAACATTTTGAAACCAACTTGAACATTTTTTTCTAAAATTAAAAACGAAATTTCAATCGTTTGAAATTGAACGTTCTATATATACGTAATAGGTGCGTAACAGATTTCGCTATTATGTTTAAAAATTTGTTAAAAAATAAGTATCTCTTTTTATACACATGAAATAAATAAGAAACAAAAAACCAATCTTCATATTTCAATATTTTTTTAATAAAGAAAATGAAATTGTTTAAGTGCAAGAGAATGTATAAATACATAAAAAAATCTTAGTTTTATTTAAAATTAAAATTATCATTAAAATTATTAACATTAACATTAAAATATTATTAACACTAATGTAGAGTATTAAATGATTATGTAGCGCTTGGAAAGCTATGCTTAATTATTCCTGCTCTGCCTTACTATTCATAATTCTTTTTATCTATTTTTGAATTACAAATTTATTTATCTTATTTATAAATTAAGAGGTTATTTTTATATCTAAATAATGAAAAAAAAAAGATGAAAATCTTATTCTTCAAGAAACATTCCTTTCATCAATATTTGATTTGAAGAAAATATTAATATGAAAATTGAAAGTGTTGATAATTGCATAATATTTTTAAATAATTTAGAATTGCTTTATAATCGAAGAATATCAATGGTAAAATATAAAGCAATTTATTTTATATCTGAATATTTTTCCAGTTTGTTATATAAAACAATTTTAGCTTATAGAAAGTGATAGCTACACGTGCATGTTGAAATATTTTTTTGTAAATACAATCGATACGTCAATTGTTTAGTTGTTACATAATATTAAATAAAAGAGGAAGTTCTTTATTTTACTTGAAAAAATATTTTTAAGAATATATGTAAACTTTCTTATGTGAACTTTTTTATGTGTAGTATAGACATTTTTAGATATTTTTTGCTTATATATCTTGCTTTTCATATCTTATTTATTGTATTTTAATATTTATAAACAATATATTAAATTATGGTGATTATGTTGGATCGGATGTAACGATGCGTGCATAGAATGGCATCGTTCCTAGCCGAACACTCGCTAGAAGAACGATCTGCCCGCAGGACGTTACGGCGCGGTGCGCCCAGCATATCTTTTGCTGGATATGGAGGCGCCCGAACAATCCCGAGCACTACCGATTCCCCTATCGCTCCCGCTCCGCAGCATCCATACGCGCGGGGGTGAAAGTTACTACCGAATGAAACCGAGAGACACCGAGAGATCTCGATCAAGATTTTAGCGGTATAAAAAGGGAATCTTTTTGAGGGATCGACACTTCGCTCGCCGGCCAGCATCTCGATCCGCTGAGCCTGCTCCGCTTCCTCTAGCACAAAGAGCCTTCGGCGAGACCAAGAGGTAGAGCGTTCTCTGCCTCTGTCGAGCGTTYTCGACAGTCGATCGCTCCTGCAATTCTTCTCCGAGCCTCCGACGAGATCAGGGGGGTAGAACGTTCTCTGCCTCCGCCGAGCGTTCTCGGCAGTCGGCCGCTCAAGCCGTTGCTTCACCGAGTCTTCGACAAGACGAGGGGGTAGGGCGTTCCCCGCCTCCGTCGAGTGTTCTTGACAGTCGACCGCTCAGTCCTAACCCGACAGAAACACGGCAAGAACCAGAGGGTTGGGTGTTCTTAACCTCCGCCGAGCGTCCTCGGCAGCTGTGCTCTCCTGTGCACACAACGTTCGCGAAAACCACGGACCACCGCGATCGCCCAAAACGATCTACTTCGCCCGAAACGCGACCCTAGAAACCCGGCCCATCAGAGTTGTCAATCCACCGATAACTAACGTGCCGTTTCTCTCTGTACCGCACGTGCTCTGTATCTTGTAACGCACTCGATCCGTTTTCCTGTATTGCACGCGCTCTGTATCTTGTAACATACTCGTTCCGTTTTTCTCCGTATTGCACGCACTCTGTATCTTGTAACGCACTCGTTCCGTTTCTCTCTATACTGTACGCGCTCTATATCTTGTAACGCCCTCGATCCGTTTTCTGTACTGCACACGCTCTGTATCTCGTAACGCACGCGTTCCGTTTCTTTCTGTACGGTACGCGCTTCGTACCTTGTAACGCACGCGTTCCGTTTCTCTCTGTACTGCACGCGCTCAGTATTTTGTAACGCTCGTTCCATCCCTTTGTACTGTACACGCTGTCGGGTTAAAGGAATCTAAGTCCTTCCCGCGTTTGTCTCGTACCCCAATAAAGAAATCTCTTGTGTTAAATAACTATCCGACTTCTTTCTTTTCTCCGACCGCTTTCGATCCCTGCCTACGACCCGCGAGCTTAGTCCGCGCTATCGAAAACCTGGTTCATTTCACGGTCAGTGAGTCTGTGCCGTTTTATGCCTCAAATAAGGATCCAAATATATTTTCACGTACGAATCTTTATTGAATGATGTGTCCTTTTGTTCAATCACCTTAGCCAACGATTGGGCAGATCGAGGATCCCCTTCTCCCGGAATGTCTTAAATTTTTCCGCGAAAAACCGCTCAAGATGAATTTTGATGGCATCCGGATTTGGGAAATTTTTTTCATCAAGAGAATTTTGAAGAGAGCGAAAGAGATGATAATCCGATGGAGCAAGATCATGACTATACGGAGAGTGCGGCAAAACATTCCAGGAAAACTCGAGTAGTTTTTCGCGGGTGCACAAAGATGTGTTTGACCGAGCGTTGTCGTGATGGAAAGTCACGTCCCTCTTGTTGGCCAATTCTGGGCGCTTCTGCTGAACGGCTTTCCTCAAATCGAGTTGCTTGCAGTATTTGGCTCGATGGTTTGGTTCTCTGGGAGCAGCTCATAATAAACCACTCCCTTGATATCTCATCAGATGCACAGCATTATCTTCTTCGGATGAAATCCAGCTTTAGCAATTTGGAGACAACTATTCTTCGGTCCCTAGGACCTCTTGTGCTTTACGTTATTATAGATAATCTACTTTTCGTCCCCGGTGATCATCTTCAAAAAAGGATGCTGTTTGTTCTTTTCGAGCAATAAGTCGCATGCATCCAAGCGCTGCTGCAGTTTCCTGTCGCTAAGTTCGTGCGGCATCCACACATCCATTCTGCTCATATAATCGGCGTCTCTGAAGTGCGCCACAACACTTCCGTGCGACATACCAAAAATTTCCTGAATTTCTTTGACCGTCAAATGCAGGTTTGGGTCCACTGTTCGCAGGCGACTCGATTGCTTTAACATTAAAGTTTCCGACACGTTCTTTAGGGCATCAGGCATATAAACTTTACAAATCCTACAAGCCGTTTCTGCAGCGTTGAGTCCTTCATGGAAATGGTAACGCATTATATGGCGATAATGCTTAGCGATATCATCCATTCTTCAGCTTAAAAGCGAAACTCTCAACTATGATCAAACACCATCAGCGGATAATCAGATTGTCGCTGAAAGATCGCTCTTGCTTGTTAGTAAACAAATGCGCAGGTGTCTTTAGCGCCACGCGTGAGGGTTTTGAATGCGAGAGAAACCGATGACTAGTACGGACTTTTCGACCAACCCAATATATCAAAGTTTTTAAAAAATTATTAATCAATTATTTTAAAATAAATTAAAATTTTAATTTTCACTTTTTTATTTTTTTTATTTGTAATTCATATATGTTTGTTTCATATATTTTGACTCAATATTTTCATATATTTTGTATCTTTTCATGAAATAGCTTTGAATTTGTTTTTCAATTTCTTTAGCATTGCTAATTTTAGAATTGATTTAAAATTGTACACACACACACACACACACACACACACACGCGCGCGCGCGTTTTATATATATATAACGATAACGATTTATGAATTAATTCTTTTTAGCTTGAAAAAATATTGTCGCAATGTTTGATTGATTTTTCATTCTGTTCACATGTACCAACAGTTTATCAGGAGAACATTCCATCTGAGACTGATATCCTGCTGCAGAAGGTATCGGATACTTTATCAAATATTCTACCAACTTCATCATCTTCGGTATCAGAACCGCCTCTCGAGACAAGTTTTCCAACTATATCTATGCAAACAAACGTTACTACTGTTCCTAATGATTCCGCAATCAAGTTAGAACATATTGGGAAGTCCAACGAACTCTACAGGTCATGTAACGATTTTTCAATCGAAAATGTCTTGAATGCCAGCACACCGAATGTAACTGCGGTGAACTCACAACAAGATACTTCTGATTATGTATCAGCGATGGGCGAAGACTTGTCGATTGGTGATTGGGAGTATCAGCTTCCGGCCCCACCGAGTGCATTCCGCGACTCGCATTCACCCACTTTTGATGATTACGATACAGTTACGTTAGGATCAGTAGAGGCCTTCAAGGAGTCAATAGCGAGTCCAGTTACCCAAAGTCCAGAATTGACTGATGCGATAAGTAATAGCAATAAGAATTCCAAATTGACAAAGAATTTATCAAACAATGTTGAAGTGAATTGTGATCAAAAAACTTTAAATGGAAAAATAGACCTCTTATCTAAAACTAACATTAAGCAAATGATGGATAAATCTGATAAACAAGAACTTATAACTTCACAAAAATCGGAGACTGATTTGGACTTGCGAAAGGAAATGATCTCGGAACTCGAGAACAAGATAGAAACCGGTATATTAGCGCCAATTATCAATAAAGATTTCGATCGAAGAAATATAGATAGCTTATCTACACCGGAGTTAGCACCTGTGGACAACACTTTGTCCAATTTCACTATTACTACTTACACCAAACAGAAGAGTCTAGACATTTTCGAAGAATTTGAGGAATCCAACAATTGTACAAGAAATTCGGAAGAGAGATTTATTAAAACATTTGCCACACTATCAAGAAATAATGCCAGTGCATGTAATTATGATAAGAAAAGTGCAACAAAGAATACACATTTAATTAATAATCTATCGCACAACAGAAAAGCAACAAATAAATTCGAAAAACCAAATGTAGATAACACTGACTGTAAAATAGAACCAAAGATTTGCGATCAGAAGGAACTACCCTATAAATGGCAGTCTTTCAACGCAATCAATGATAAGATTAATATCCAGCGATCCAAGAGTTACATATCGATGTCTAATAACACCAAATATCAAAAAGAAGAAATTAATGCGAGAAAATACGATTTGCTAATTGAGCCAGAGATTAGCAGTATGAAAAAAGCTATGAGCATTACTGATTTGAGTACACTGAAAAATAATGAAAAGTTTTCACAATGGAGAGACAATATACTGAAAAATCAAGAGGAACCTACCAAAGAGAAGCAACTACAATCATTGCAGGTATTTTATAAAAGAATTATATAAAAGCGATTATAGACTAAGTATATGATAAATTCGTTATACTGAAAAAAGACGTATTGAATACGCGAAAAAATAAATAAATCGTGGAATTATATAGATATTTTTGCGAAAATTACGCTAATTCATTTTATTACTTCTAACTGCATTATAAATATTAATGGTAATCGCTCATAATTTTATTAAAATATATGGTCATATATACATGTATGTTTACTCAGATAGCAACGTGTATATTATTGCTGGCATATTGTTCACAATTAAGCATGGTTGCTATCAAAATTATAGTAATTGAGTTCGCATTATTGACAAATTGATACTTTCACGATATAACTTTGAATAGCAACTTGCCGGCAAAAACACGCAACAAGTGATTTAAAATTCATGCTATTACATAATATTAGGTCAGTGCAAAAGTTCTTGCCGATGCAGATAGATGTCTATACACATGCATTAGTATGATTTTATAAGCAGAAACATTTATAGTTTTTGTAAGTTGGTTGTTGTTTCTGCATTAACATTTATGTATGACAAGCTATAGATATCAACATTTAATACGATAAAAATGAAGCTAAATAAAGAGCACAATCACCATTGCCTTTTGTTTTGTTTTTACCAAAAGAAAACTGCTGCTAAATGCACACAAAATTATTTGTGAAATGTATTGTTACGAGTGTCACGAGTGTACGAGCATTCATAACAGTATGTTGAAAATGTTATAGTCATTAGAACGTGTGCGAATTGATTTAAAACGATTTAAAAATGCTAATTTCGATATCAGTAACAAAGAACGCTCTGGACACCCTGCAGCTATAGAAGAGGACGGAAGGATGAATTGCAGAAAGATAGGAAAAAGTTGTATAAAACAATGGAAAATATTTCGATTAATTTATATTGTATTGATTGATTTTTTATTAATTAGTAATAAAAAAAATTGCAAAAAATCAGCAAGAACTTTGGCACCTAATAATTTATAGAATCATATAATGTCGTCAATATTTTTCACATCGCGAGATAACTTTGATGTTGCTATCTTGCCATTAAACTGCTGGTAATTCATATATTAGATATGTGCAAAAGTTTTAGTCTTTTCTTCAGCGCTCTGATATAATTATTTAAATTTCAAATAAATTCCCGCTTTTTTGTGTTTTTGAAGAGTTAGCATCGAAATTTATGAGATTATTTGTTATAATTTATTTGTTATAATTAACATAACTTCAGAAAACTTGAGATAAGTGAGTACGATGAGCAATGAAAACCTATATTCGACATGCAAATTTTAACAAGAAAAAAACGCCGCTAAAGCATATAAATCAATTTTTGTTCTTAGTATTGTATCTCACAATATTTGCAAATATTGATTTTGACGATTTAAAGCAGGTAATTTTAATGTCAATAACCGATCACGTCTGGAACATTACGAAAATTAGAGGTCGATCATTTGCAAAGATAATTGAATAAAAGTCTGTCACAGAAGAACTCGCAGAGCGAAGTTTAAAGCTTCTCTTTCAAACACAAATTTAAAGCAGAGTTGGAAATCGAATGACAGTTTTGAGACGATTGCATGAGATGAAAAAAATATAGAAGCGGAAGTGGATACTGCATTCTTTGAAAACAGCTTCGTCAATATCTATTTCGTTGTTTGCCAAATAACGTGAGAAAACTTTTTTGTAGAAAATTATTACCTATCATAAAAAGTGGATTATGTATAACAATTCTAAACGTACACATTCATGAATAGATTTAGATAGATTTAGATCGGTCATTAACATCAATATCAAAACCAAACATTCATGTAAAAAATCCTTCTGTACATCTATTGAGACATAAAGAGTATGCTGTTTTTAAGCTTCTCTTACTAGATGAAACAATTATTGTCGAGCGTTATAATTGTCAATTGAATAATTTGATCGACGAAATCTAACAGAGAAGACCATTTACTAAGCATGGAAGCCGGAAAATCAATTTGTTGTACGACAACGCTGTTGTTCTTTGTATTCAGCAAATCATTTTTAACTTAGGAAATTTTCCTGCACCCGGCGTATTTACCCGACTTGGCAACTTTGGATTATCACTTATATTGCAGTATTCTTTAGCTGGACAGCGCTTTCGAAATATGGATGAGATACAAAAATAGATTGACAATTTTATTGTCTCTAAACCAACATCTATTTTCGTAAAGGAATTTCCCTAAGAAATGATTAAAAGTAATAAAAAACGAGGACAAATATTTTAATGATTAAATATTATTGCATATAATTAGGTATTTAAACCAAAATTGTACGAAAAAAAACTAAAACTTTTGCATACACCTAATATGTATCATGTACTACAATGTCAATATACTCAAAATTGTTGAAAGACAAATATGCGGCAAGTTCATCATAAGCAATCACAAATTTGTGCAATTTTGTTTAGATATGCTTCGTTATCTGAGTAGTATACGTATAATATATAGTAATACGATACATTGTCATTATCAATGTAGTAATTTAATATTCAATTTTTAATTAACAACTGCGTAAAATTATTGTTTAAACGTAGGTGCTGAAAAGCATTTTGCCGCAGTTGGAGAATTCTCAACAGGCGAAAGAAAATGTGTCCAAAGATTATAATAACGTGTTATCAATCCAAAGGACAAAGTAAGTATTTTTTTATTTTTAGAATTCCTCTTAAACACTTCTACATAAATATTATTCTGGATAAATTAATTGCTTTAAGAGTTTTAGGAGCGAGTAAATTACAGTAAATTATCAAGCAGTTTAATCTCTTGGAAATCAGTATCATTTTACGTGACTACTATCTTATCCGACAATAGTGATATTTTTTAAACAAAGGAGATTAGGGATAAAAGTAACATTTGCATATTAAAATTCTTAAATAATAATAACAAGACCGCGTAATTGAATCACATGATTAAACAAAGAAGGGTGATGATCAAGGCTGGATCTTGGTTATCTAATAATATCAGGTCCCCAAAAAAGTATTTTTATTTTTGGTGAATTGTTAGTTTCAATGAGCTTTACGCAAGAATACTGTAAACGTCATTAATATCATTATACATCATTGAAAAGCATGTGATAAGATCTAATGGTTCATATACAGTGTTTCATTTTAATTTCTCCAGGCGCATATTTCGGAAATTAAGGCTCCTGAGTAGTCACCGCGGTCATATTGAATCGACGTCATAAGCGAGAAATGACACGTAAAAGTTTGTTACGTGCCATTTCTAAATAAATAGAATTTGGATAAAAGGAACTAACGAGATCGCTTTAGAACACTTGTAAAAATGGGTGGAAACTATCCTTTTTCTTTCTGACAGTCAGTAAATGATCGTAAAAGACACGTAAAGTGAAAATAGGTTGCGCATGCGCATTAAGTAAATGCAATTTCACGTGCTTTTTATCACCTTTTTTGATTGAAAACGCTTGAACTAGCCTTATGCCACACATACTGATACTACATCATGTCCATAAACATCACAAATTCTTTTAGCAGCTTGAGTCGCATTCTTTCCTTTTTTGTAATAAAATTTCAAAATGTATCGAATTTCTTCTTTATTTTCACTCATTTTTAAAACGCAATAACTTTTGACTGAATAAACAAGTATCACAACTTTTTTTTAGTTACTCTATGTATCACCTTCCAAACACAAATATTGCCAGATCTGATTAATATTACCAGAGTTATGCGATCCTAAAGCCGGGAGCAAGAAACGAAGAAACTTTTTCCCCAACCTAATATATATGTAAAGTCAAACTTTATTAGTCCATAATGCGCGCCGCATACTGTCGAATTTTCAACATAATTTTAAAATCGAACCTGGATTGAAAATATCAGCTAGAGTTTGAACCTGGAATTTCTCTGCCTATCTGGGACGGGTGTCTTTACCAATTCGACCTTAGTTCCAGGTTTAAACCTTGAGGTAATATTTTTCGCAATAAGTTATTTAGATTTTATATTAGCATTATTTATCAAATTGATAATCAAAATTTAATTTGTGAAATTATTATTTCAGTTTGATTACATTGCAAGTCCGACAAATAATTGGTGCATAGTTTAAAATGAACTGAAAAAATATATTTAAAATACAAAAATATATATTATTAGTTACTAAGATCCAACGACTGTATAGGCATTTTTCTTAATTTGATTGAAAATTCTTTACAATTTGAAAAAAATTGTACATTTTACAAAAAATGCTAAGTAACATCATATTTAATAATTAATATAATTTGTGACATTTTTAGTTTAATTTTGGGTTAGAATTGCGTTAAAAGTCCAACGATATGCGTCGTACAATTCGAATTAATAGTGTTTGAATTTACATATACATATATAAATATTATTAGCTAAGATTCAGATTAGATCGTTATTGGCTCTTCTTTGTTTAATTGTTTTAAAGGTCTTAATTTTTGCATTTTTAAAAAATTTTTATACCTTTTTTAGATACTTATGTTTATTCTGTTTAACAAAAATATTCATAAAATATTTTTGCAATTCGATAAAGAATTATTAGCATAGTCAAATTAGACGATTTTTAACGATATAAAGAAAATAATTGCTGAAAAGTTGAATTTTTGTATATAGGCTTGTAATGACATACTTTGTAATATACTAAAAGTAGGTTGCGCTATGTTGAAAAAAATGACGGACAAAATCGGTTTTTTGCTAATATCTCAGAAACTATTCATTGTACAGAAATTAACGAAAATTCAGATAAAAAATAAAGCTGACAAAATTCCCCCGCAATTTGGTTATTAATGAATTTTGTACGATCAATAGTTCTGGAGATTTTTTTTAAGGATCTCTCTTTTTAAATGTTACGTAAATTTCCACGCATTTTTCGAGATATCTCAACTTAGCTGTTCCTACAAAACGCATGATACAAAACGTAATCATACAAAACGTATAGAACAAAATCAAAATATTCAATTCAATGCAAAACGAATTTTTATTGAATAGCGTGCAATCGATAGTTCCGGAGATATCTTTTTTTTTTAAACATACTTTGATTTGCGATCATTATGAGAACGAGACATTTGCTTCGCTAATATATCAGAATACAGCTACTACGGCTATTTCTACGCTAGAAATAGTTCTTATCAGAATGAAAAAATTATTAAATTCCTTACATTTTGGTTCTTATTTGATTTATGTATATGGCTAATAGTTACTGAGATATAGCTATAACACATTCATCATATATGTTTCTGAGAACGTTTTTGTAAATAGCTTACTTCTGACTTGTCTGAAGAACATGTATAGAAACAAAGTGGAAGCATATAAAATTATCTTTCAAATGATTTTATGTTGAACCTCAATCGATAAATAGTTTTCGAGATACGGTCTTTGAAAAATTTTGTAATATGCTTTTATATGATTTTATGAAACAATAAGATTTTTTGTATAAACAAATGTGTATAATAACGGTAGAAAAAATAATATCTACATTTTTCTGTTAATTTATATGTATATATATATATATATATATATATGATCGATAACAGTTTAGAAAATTTACTTTTTGAAACACAATTGTTACAAAGAGTAATAAAAAGGCCAACAAATGAGCATCAAATGTCATAAGATCAAAAGTTTATTAATATAAACAATGAGAAAATTTGAAGATAAAGATGTTTCGACTTCACAGAGTCTTCTTCAGTATAATATAATAAACATAAGTATAATAGGAGAAAAATAAAAAATAGAAAAAAAGAAAAAATATTACGTTAGACATATCACAAAGTCATTATGGGCAACGCAACGCAAGTTTGACAAAGAGACAAAGGAAAATTGTGATAATAAAACTAATAAAATAATGATCCGGTTAATATTGTACTTTAACGAAGTTATATAGTAAAATTAGTCATATAGTAAAATTAGGTAACCAATTATGAAAAACTATTCTTTTGGTGGCGAGAATGGGTTAAATCCATGGTATATGATACTGATTGGTAGTCCAGAGATAAAAAAACAAAAATGTAGTCCGTGACCGGATAAAGATTAACCCTTAGAGGGCCGGTATGACGCATATATGCGTCCGAAAATGAACCATTGTAGAACACATTTTTTGAAACGAATAATTATTAAGAATGATTAATAATTATTAAAAAAAATAATCAGCAATAATTAATAATTAATTACAAAAACAAAGTTAAAAATTAAGCTCGTGTGTAAAAAATAAAAATATCGCGAATATAGGGCCACTTAACGAGCAACAGATGTTNTAAAGTTATTTTATATGTAAGCCAATTAGACGGTTCATCAGTAGTAGTTGAGAAACGTTGCGTCAATTGTAACCAAAGGAGTTCAAATTTATACGGTATCATGTTRTTAAGAGACAGTAATCTATATGTAATAAACCACGAAAATGTATATGAAACGATACTGTGACAATCAACTACTACTGATGAACCGTCTAATTGGCTTACATATAAAATAACTTTACATATCTGACTCTGTTTTATTTGACTTGAATATGTACATAACCGTTACGATCGATCGACCTTGCGAGACCCTTGATTCGAAATTTGCGACACACGTAAGATTAATTTTAGGATTATTTATTTTATACTTTTGTATGGATTTTTATAATTTTTTTGCGTAATTTTTGTCATTAATTTGTACCGAAGAAGACCCTGTGTGGTCGAAACGTCTACCTTTCTTTATAATTTAATAAATATAGTTTAATTTATTG
>JANQDE010000077.1:584135-605150 GCA_037157785.1 Cephalotes varians
TTTTTCGTAGTGTGCTTATTTTTTGAGATATTTGAATGTCTCAAGTTAAAAGCATCACCCTGTATATTAACGAATTTTGGAATCTTCTATTTACCAGGACATTCTTCAATGGGTGGTATACATAGCTTCGTAGGGGCGTCTATATTCTCCTGAAGCAGTTCGAATGATAGCTGTTCTGACAACTTTATCAGTTCCCGGAATAACTTCTTGTACTCGTCCGAGTGCCCATTTTAATGGCGGCAGACCGTCTTCTCTACAAAGAACCAATTGGCCAAACTTGCGGACTCAAATTAGTCATCCACTTATTACGTTGCTGTAAATTTAGCAAATATTTCGACGATTATCTCTTCCAGAAATGCTGGCGAATTTGTTCCAATAATTGTCATCTTATAGATAATCTTATAGATAATCGATTGACCTTTACCTCCATCAGATCTACTTCCGGGAGTAAGAAGTCAAAGTGGCGCTATAAGAAAAAATGACCTGGGGACAAATAACTTAAATCATTAGGGTCGTTAAAAAGAGCTGTGAGAGAATGCGAATTCAAGATAGTCTCGATTTGAGTGACCAGTGTAGATGTTTCTTCGAAAGTCTACTTCTGTAGTTCTTTTATAGAAATGCGTTTTAAAGGATTTCACTGTGCTCTCGCACAATCCTCCGAAGTAGGGAACCCGTGCTAGTATAAAATGCCATTCGTTCACCGACTGTATAATCGATGATCTTGCGTCTTTCTTGTTCCAGCGAAAATAATTCTCGGCACTTCTCTAATTCTCGATTTGCACCAACAAAATTATCTGAATATACATTAGCTGGCTTATCTCGGCGACTAATGAAATGCTTAAATACGTTGAGAAACGCATCTGTGATCATATCCGAAACAATCTCTAAGTATACAGCCTTGACTACCATACAAATTAATATCGCAATATAAGCCTTGACTCGCTTTGCTCCTCTTCCTCTTCTCTCACGTATAAAAATGGGACCGCAAAAATCAACACCTGTATTCAAAGGGTCTTGACGGCGTTACTCTAACGGGCGGTAAATCTCTCATTATTTGCTCTGAGTTACGTGGCTTAGATCTGAAACACTTGATACATCTGTGGATTAATTTTCTAACTGCTCCGCGCGCTCTGAGAGGCCAGTACTCCTGATGGATCGTAGCCAAAGTAGCGTCTGCACCGGCATGACAATGCTTGTGCAAGATTATCAGTTCTGTGAGCTTAAAACGAGAAGGCAACAATAATGAATGCTTGATATCGCATTGCAGATCCGCATGTCATAACCTATCCCCAACGCGTAATAAACTTTTAATACTTTTTTTACCTCGAAACGGATTGAGTTGCTTTAATTTACCCCTTTTAGCAATCGTATTGCTCTTTTGTAATGACTCTATTTCTGATTGAGAATTCTATTTTAATTAGACATTGTTTAGAATATTCCAATTCTTTTACTGTTAACGAACTACTCGGATCTACTCCAATCTTCCTGCAAAGATTCACAAATCTCAGGCATGTGACTTTGATGAGTCTTCGAAATGTTGAAAATTGATTTATGAGACTGTTATTTGATTGCTTCGCTGTTGTTCAACATAACCATTTTCTGCATTGAATCGTCCGCCGGGGCCTCTTCGAGTTCTTCCAACGGCCATTGATGCTCGATTGACATCAAATTTTTCAGCCCGCTCCACCACAGCTGAAATCCAACGTAACTCCTTTTGTCTAACGCCTCTTGACACCAAGTCGGCTAGGTTGCCTTAGTCCTTACATGATTCCACTCTTCCAGCATGGTGGATTCTTGAATTTTCTCCACTCTATCAGCAAAGACGGGAAATTTCTTAATGGATTTGATCCAATGTAGCACAATAGATGAATCCTTTCAATAGTATACTTCAGGAATTTCACTGATTAATGACGCTTCGATTCTGTTAATCAATTGCACCAATAGTTGAGCGCCGCATAACTCCAATCGGGGAATTGACACCGTCTTGAGTGGGACCACCCTGGACTTAGCACCTAACAAATGCTTGAATTGTATTATTTTGATCGAGAGTTCTCATGTATACGCACGCTCCGTAAGCTCGTTCATTGGCATCGCAAAATCCATGCAATTGAATCCCCGAATCGAACTCACTCTTGCCCACATAACGTTTTACGCAGAAGCCGTTTAAGTGTTGCATCTCGGTAACATAACTAGTAAGTATATCGGAAGGTAATGACTCATCCTATTTGAAGTTTCCACAATTCCTGGATCAAAATCTCTGTCGCTATTACAGGAGCTAATAATTCAAGAGGATCAAATATTTGAGCTATGTTTAATAGCACTGTCCTCTTCGTGCAAGGTGTAGAATATGACATCTTGATCAATATTAAAATGAGTCCTCAGATTGATTCCACTTGACACCCAAAATTTTAGCAGTGCCGTCTTTATCCAGCTCCAAGAGCTGTCCATTATTTGCCCTGGGATATTTCGTAGCAATTCTTCGCTGTTAGACGCCCACTTTCTAAGTATGAATCCACCCTTTAAAAGCAACGCTGCCACTTGATCACGGATTGTCCTCTCTTCATCAATTGAGTTTGCACCTGAGAGATCGTCCATATAAAAGTCCTTTCTTGCTATCATTGCGCCTATCGGGAATCGAGATTCTTCCAGTTCGAACAATTGATGAATTACCTTTGTAACCAAAAACGATGCTAATGTGATTCCGTAAGTCAATGTTAATAATTCATAAGTCTTGATGTTTTCTGTTAGATCATCTCTCCAAACGATGCGCTGCAACGGCGTTTGACGCTCGTCCATGAGTATTTACCTATACATTCTGGCTGAGATCATCACGTATTTGAAACTTCTAAATCTTAACAATATTGAAAATAGATCTTGCTGCAGAACTGGACCTGTCATTAAAGCGTCGTTTAATGAAATACCGCTAGACGACTTGCTTGACGCATTGAATACCACCCTCAGCTTAGTGGTAACACTTGCTTCTTTTACAACGCAGTGATGCGATAAGTAATACTGTGGCTGAGTATTTTAATTTATATCACCTGCTGGATTTCCCGCATATGTTTGAGATCTAAGTATTCATATATGAATCTTGAATATTCGTCTTTCAATTGCGGTTGCCTACGGAATCTCTTCTCCAAACTATTAAATCGTTGGAGAGCCGTCTCTCTCGAATCATCGATCCTTTGAAGTTGATTTTCTTTTGTTGGCAGCGATACTACAAAGCCTCCTTGTTCATTGTGCTTGTATGTGCGTGCGAAGTGCTCTTCGCATACGCGTTGCTCGTGTGAACGAGTGTCCTGTCTCTTGTCGTGCTCGATTTGCCAAAATCTAATGAGGCTCGACTTTAACTGATCGTTAATAGCTAAATTGCAAACTACTTCCTGATGCTTCGGATTTCCAGTAACTAGACTGCCTGATGCTATCCAACCGAACAAGGCCTTCTGCCATGTTGGCTGCGTTCTCAAACCTTTGATCCTACCGATACACATGAAGTCAAAGAATACTTCTGCGCTCAAAAATAAATCCACCTTTGTTGATCTATAAAACTCCGAATTCGCTAATGAAATGCTTTCTGGAATATGCAGGTTATCTATGTTAATTCGATTAAGTAATATCGCGTGCGTAATGTGTCTATAATTATTATAATTATTAATCAATCGATGTTTGCTGTGAACTTGTTGATTCCGAATTGCACCATTATTTTGACTCTCTTGCTCGCTTGCATGGATATCGTTCCCAACACACAAATCGGAATGTTTGCCGAGTGTTGTTTGAGGCCTAGTTTCTAGCACAATCGCTGGTAAAACAAGACTAGAGAGCCATTATCCAACAACGCTCTGCACTCATCCTTGCCTTCGTTATCCGTTACTTTGACCAACGCGGTTGCTAAGAGAACTTGCTTGTCTCGTTTGGACGCTGCGTAACTTTTGCTGATTGCTACCACCTTTTCTTGTCTGCCGTGATAATCTCTTTTGTGCCAGACTTCGATTCTTTCGTGGAGGTTTGTTCTAAATGCAACAATGTGTTGTGTCGCTTGCTACATTTGCGACATGTCCCTGCTCCACATTGTTTGGCTTGATGTGCTACCGCTTTTAAGTAGTTTAGGCATAGCTTGCGTGCTCTGACCTCTTTTATTTTTTCATTAACGACTAGCAAATAATCACCGCAATTGTATATAGCATGACCTTCCTTTCCACAATATGCGCATTTATTGCTTGTCATAGTTACATTTGCAGAGACGCTTTTAGTCTGACCGATCTTTTGGCTTCATATCGATGATCCTACTCGTACGATATGAACTGACACTTCTAATGCCTTGCAATATTAAGCAAGGAAATTGTTAACTGCTTAAGTGTAGGCATCTTTCCTCGTTTCAATGTAATTTGTAAAAATCTGTTCATCTTCGAATCCAAATTAAATCATCTCATTATTAAATGTGTCATCAGATTATCCCAGTGATCTGTGGGCCTTCTCAATGCCTTTAGCGCGCGTAAATGTTTCAAGACGTTATCCAATAGACGTCGCAGCAATAAATGATTCTCTTTGGCTATTGCCGGCATTTCGAATAAGGCTTTGATATGCTCCTATATTATTAAAATCGAATCGTCGTATTTTTCTCGTAGCATCCCCCAGACTTCAGCATAATTTTCATTTGACACCTCGAGAGAGCCGATAATGTCGCGCGCCTCTCCTTTTAGTGATGAAATTAAATACTGCATCTTCTGAGTCTCAGGTAGAGTCGCATTTTGATTGATCATGCTCTAAAACATGTTGCGAAATGGAATCCATTCGTCGACTGAACTTGCAAATGTGGGTAAGTTAATACGCGGCAATTTCAAATAATCGCTGATACCGCTTTCATGCGTAACTAGTGTTCCTTCTCTTATGTGACGCGAGACTTGGCTCAAACTAGCGCCTAGAATTGTACTTAACTTGCTCTCAATCAATGACTCAAGCTCGAAAAGAATAGCAAAATATTTGTCTTCGAAACAACATCGCTCTTCGTCATGTCGCGCTGCATCGTCTGGACTCATCTCTATTTCTTCAATCGTTTCTTGAATTCCATTGAATATGTCCCACGTTTCATTAAATTTATGCAACCTCTGACGAAGTTCGATTAATGATGTATTTGGCACGTCCAACCTTTCCGGATAGGTGGCAGTTCTCGTGCATTGGCCTTTGATTTGCGATCTTTTTGATTTTAATGATCTTAATGGCATAGAATTGCCATTGCTATCACACGTGTCTGTCATCGCGAGTAATGTAATCTAATCTATTTCCAACTAAGGGGTTACCCGATCTAATGTTAGTAACAGTCGCTCTCGATATCGATTATTGGCTATCGCGATATCGATATATATAATGTTACCACCGATTCTAGACTCTTCCTTGCAAGCAACAGCACAGATCAAGATGGCGAATCTTTCGACAATGCGGATTGATAAAATGCGATTATGCTAATGAGCTGACTGACTGCGCTCGTCGGTATAACCTTGCTTACCAAACGGCGGCCCGAATACGATACCAAACTTCTATAGTCTCTCTTAATATACTCGTTCCGCAATTTTTTGTGCGATCACTTTCTCGATCTCGAGCCAACATTCGGCTTGAAAGACCAAATGTTAATGATATCAAATGAGACTTGGTGTTATGCACGTAATTCCTTGTTCTTATATAACTGAATATGAGTGAATTGTATAAAGCAATTTGATTTCTTTCTGATAGTTTTATTTTTCACGTCTCGCCATCCACCGCATCGAACACTGAACTGCACTGCTGTCTCGCCACAACCTTACATTAAACTTAAGAAGTAACTAATAAAGGAAGCGTACGCAACGCCAGGGCCCATCTAACGCGCTATATTCAAGATAGATGTCGCTCGGCGCAAGCATTGCACATGAGATATCTGCATATTAATCTAACTTAACAAACTAGTATCGTCCACGATTGATAAAACAAAACATTACAGGTTACAAATCTCTAATAGTCTTGGAAAGTTTATCAAAGTTCATAAGAATCCTAATCATTTTTTTTCTAATAATAATGTGGTTTAATAAAATTTCTTGTAAAGAATACGATGCCTCATATGTGAGCCGAACAAAAAGACAATTGAAGACAAGAATTAAAGAACATAGTAGCAATATTAAATTAAATTCTTCTAAACATTCAGTTATTTCCGAACATATTTTACAATTCTCACACATTTTTGATTGGGATAATGTTAAAATTCTCGATTCCGAACCAAATTTTTATAAGAAATCAGTATCGGAAATAATACACATTAAGGAACAAAAAAATGGTATCAATTCTCAGACCGACTGAACTACTTGATAATTCATATTTTAACATTCTTGATCAACTTTCCAAATTTTAAGGAGCGGCTTTCGAATATTCAATTTTATTATTTTATGTTGTACTTCAAATCGTTTTTATATTGTGATGTTTTTATATTGTGACATTTTGACATATATAAATACATATTACACCTGGACTATATCATAGAGTACTAAGAACACACACCTAGATCGTCATTTGTCACTTGCGAATATAACGTTGCTAAGAACAGAAGACTTGTGAAAACCATCATCATTTTTTAATTTTCTGATTACAACAAAAATTACGATGTTATAAAGATGGTTTCTGACTAACCAAGTAAGTTTTTAGAAAAAATTCTCTTTTTCGCTCTCCGTCTTTTCGTTAAATAAATCTTACAAGTCTTCTTCGTTATAAAATTTAATCTTTATCGCGGACTACATTTTTGTTTTTTATCTCTGGACTATCAATCAATATCATATATCATGGATTTAACCCATTCTCGCCATCAAAAGAATAGTTTTTTCATAATTGGTTACCTAATTTTACTATATGACTTCGTTAAAATACAATGTTCGATAATCGGATCATTATTTTATTAGTTTTATTATCACAATTTTCCTTTGTCAAACTTGCGACGCTACATTGCCCATAATGACTTTGTAATGTGTCTAACGTAATATCTCTTCTTTCTTTCTATTTCTTATTTTTCTCTTATTATATTTATTATATTGTTGTGCCCGCGACGCGTTCGAGCAAACTCGCGTTCTCACAACACGCTCTCACTAGCACAACACTTCCGCACTCACAGTGCATGCTCTTGCAACCACACAAGTGATCAAAGAAACTACAGAGCCTTGAGAAGAACAGGGAACTTTTATTCAAAAGCTGTCAATTCAAAACTCACTTCTTTTTAAACCAGAACTCTGAATACAGCCCCAAAAACATAGATTTCTAAGGAACATTGTTCTTTTTTTATTTCGTCGACTTTCTCTCCACGCTCGTTTTTTCCCGCGATCAGCTGCTCTCCGAATGACTCCGACGGGACGAAGGCGTTGCGGCGCAACAATATTATATTATACCGAAGAAAATTCTACGAGTCGAAACATCTTTGTCTTCAAATTGTTTCTTCTCATTGTTTATTTTAATAAACTTTTGATCTCATATGACATTTGATGCTCGTTCACTTTTTTATTACTCTTTGTAACAATTGTTTCAAAAATTAAATATTCTAAACTATTATTGATCAAGGATTATATACAGGGTGAATTTTAATAAGTGGATCAACGTTTTACCATAGGAGATGAGTTATCGACTGCAACTGTAATCAACTAAACATTCCATAGATGACAGCTGCTTGGGTCAACCGTGCGTACTGAATGCCCGAGTGTAATGTACAGTCAAGTTCTAAAATATGAATTAAATGGCATGTATCATTTTATAGAAGCTATGCATGCTTAATTAATATATTTAACTCTTTTCTTAAACATGGTTTATTTTTGCGCGTTTTTATTTATAAATGCTGTAGAGTGCAAAAAATACTACTTTATAAATATAATTCTTATAGAACAATCGCGTTATTGAATTTTTCTATAAAAAGCGGTATTCTATTGAATTTTTGACATATAAAAACAATAAAAATTATAAATGTGTATATACATATGCGTATAAATTAATAGAAAATTATAGATATTATTTTTTCTACTACCATTATACACATTTGTTTATACAAAAAATCTTATTGTTTCATAAAGTCATATAAAAGCAATTACAAAATTTTTCAAAGACTGTATCTCGGAAAATATTCATCGGTCAAGATTCAACAAAAAATCATTTAAAAGATAATTTTATATACTTCTACTTTGTTTCTATTTTCCGTCTCAGACAAATCAGAAGCTATTTACAAAAATGTTCTCAGAAACACATATAATGAATGTGCTGTATCTCAGTAACTATTAGCCGCATACAAATCAAATAAGAACCAAAATGCAGAGAATTTAATAACCTTTCATTTTGATAAGAATTATTTTTAGCGTAAGAGTAGAGTAGTGTATTTTATAAGAGTATATAAAATATTTCCAATATATTAGCGGAAATGGAAATGTCTCATTCTTATAATGTCCACAAACCAAAATATTCTTATCTTTAAAAAAATGATATCTCCAGAAATATCGGTCGCACAATATTCATTAAAAATCCATTTTTCAGGTAGTTAAATATTTTTTCGATTTTGTTCTATACGTTTTGTATGTAGAAGCAGTAAAATTTGTGATATTCATGAAAAATGCGCGGAAAAGAAACAAACTTACTAGCGTTAGAAAAGTAAGAGATCCTTAAAAAATCTTCGGAATTATTGGTCGTATGAAGTTCATTAAAAACCAAACTGCGGGGGAGGGGGAATCTTGTCAGATTTATTTTTTATTTAAACGTTAATTTCTGTACAATAGTTTCTAAGATATTAGCAAAAAATTTCATCCGTCATTTTTTCAACATAGCGCAGACATGGACTTTTATGTTAAAAAGTTCGTCATTACAAGTACATATAAAAATTCAGTTTTTCAGCAATTATTTCCTTTTTAAACTCTAATTTGACTGGGCTATATATTTTGTAAAACTCTAGTGCTGTAACTTTTGTTCTTATTCTTGTGGGAATTAATTGTAATAGGGCATTAAGATAATTTTAACACATTATTTCGAAATAATAAATCTAAGGAAAAAGAAAAATGTCATGCTTTATTGCAGTTTTGTTAAATAAAAAAAAAAATTAAAGGTAGAAGCAAAAAGAAAAAGATTTAAAAACGACAATTTCTCGTTTGAAGATTTTAAAATATCAAAATTTAAGCAGAAATTTTTTAATTTTATTCTTATTTTTCATATTATTTGAAAATATATATTATGACACAAAAAAATATTTCAAATAATATGAAAAATAAAATAAAAAATTTTACCTAACAATTTTACAACTTTCTTCTTTTTCAAAGGAGAAATTGTTATTACAAATTTTTTCTTCTTCTAGCTATTTTACTTTTTAATAAACTTGTTGATATGTTATTTTATCTTTATATCATTTTATCCAAATAATTATTATTGTATAAAATACTCATATTAAATTAATTAAATTGTGATTTTTGTGTAAAGAACAAAAAGACAAATAACTATTAATTATTATAATTAAAAAAGTTTAAAATTTATAAAAAAATCTCGAATGTCGATTTTTTGTTATGTTTGCATGTTCAATTCTAAAAAAGTGATTAAAAGTTATGAAAAATTTTGTTTTCTTTAAATTATAAGATGGTAATTACAAGATAATAATGGAATGAAAACTCTATCCAGATATTTTAATTTATTTCTTAATTAATTTTGTTGTTACACATACATTAATATTTTATAAATGTATGATTTTATTTTACGATTATTTAGTTTTACGTAATTTTGATATATTATACAAATATTATACAAATAAAATATTTACTTATTTTATAATTTATTTTATAATAATGAAATTATTTATTAGCAGATATGATGCTGAATCCAACGAACATTCGATCAGAATGAATGTAGTTTCGATATATGAATCTCGGGATTTCGAATCAGAAAGTAAACAATCGCTGAAAGAGGAAAGCACAAAACATTATGCTTATACCGGTCCACCTGCGATTAGATTGGGCAGTTGGTCGGAAAGACCCAGCATCAACGTCCAAATCAAAATGGATACTGACTATAAATTGGGAAGAAGCAATATGATTAATGGCAATAAGACCATTGTTAACATTAATGATATGAAGAATGAGAAGGATATTGCAAACTGTACCGGCAATGCTGATAAGATTAACGTCGCTAAGCATGAATTCAATATTGATTCTTTGGTAAATAAAAACCCCGACGAATTAATCGCAAAAAAATTAATCACACATACGACAGCGTCGAATTTCAAGATATCGAACCGAGTTAACACGTTTGATTCGATAAAGAACGAAGACAGACCTGTCGTGATGGGAGTCGAACTAAAGAGAACCTCAGTTAAAACACCAAGGGAAATGCTGAAAAATGACAATGATGAAATCGACACCACACCGATGAATTTCAAAGAATTGACAAAGACATTCGGTCAATATGCAAATTTTAAACAGAAACCTAAACACATCAATTTTAATAAGACCTCGGTGGATCATCGTAACGCTCATCCGAACGAAATAGAAAGAATCACAAACTCGAATGTCAAGGAAAACAATCATGCTAGACGAGCAACCAACCAAAACAATTTCTCGCTTAAAAATCAATCCGAAACGCACGGCGTTCAGCAGAATTCTCAGGTGAAAAGATTCACATCCGTCATGGGTGTAAATGGAACGAATCAGAATCTTGGATTGCAAAATGAAATGCCTCTCAGGTGCAACATTAATAATACTATAAAGATCAATCCACCGATGCCCGTTGTAAAAGGATTCAAGATATCCACTGCTGACTCTAAGAATAATAATCAGATAAACCACAATGGTCTATTAACGGTTGATGGCTTTAACAAAAATGTGCAGTCTCTTAAACCAACAATGCCAGTGATAACAGGAGTGACGCTAAAGAATGCCAACGCAAGACCCAAATCAATGCCGATCCAATTAGATTCTAGGGATATGCTATTGGAATCCATCCGAAACTTCGGTGGACGTGAAAAATTAAAAAGTGTAAGTATATTATAATGTAAGATAAAATATTATAAGATTAAAAGTTCTTTGAAATCGAAATATATAAAACCATGATATATGTAATAACACAGGTTCTGGAATCCTTCTTTTCATAGTTTCTAAACAATTTAATCGTATTACTTCAAGATTATACAGGGTGTTTGACAATTGTGGGGACAGTTTTCATGGGCAGCTACAGCGTAGAAGGCTTGGCGAACGCGCGTATTGGGCAATCTTTAAAAATTAATATCTCGTTGACTATTGCGAAAACTTAAAAATGCTACAGGACTTTCCGCCTTAGTTTAATCCGCTGTAGCTGCCCATGAAAACTGTCCCCACAATTGTCAAACATCCTGTATATATATATATATATATATATATATATATATATATATTTAGAATTCTTGTTTTAATCTCATTAATTATAACTTGGAGATTATATAGTTTAATCAAAATAATTATTTTGTTTTATTTAAAATAAAACTCTCATTAGATTGCATAATATTATATTTTTAATAATCGAATACTAGAATCAATATTTGTAATGTAATTAAAATTTCAGTTTTTGACATTGATCGATATTTAAAAATGAATATCTTATATTAATTATTTATTTTATGTTTTTCATATCTATTGTAATAAAATTCAACTCTAACATATATCTTGGTTATAAACTTTTTTAGAATAAATTATACCTATTATGGAATTAATTAATTATATATAAATTAAAAAAAATAATCGTTTTTGTTTCAGATTACGGAGAGATACTAATTATAGCCTACACTACACATTCACAGGGCAATCTGAACACAATGAGAAATTTTTTGTAGCCATGGTGCATGAAGATTCATAAATTTTTTTTCCTATTTTTTCCGTTAAGATATAATTATTTGTACCATTTGTTTTCAAATTGTTAAAAACATGAGAACTATCTGAAGACCTTTTCGTCTGTTTACAAGAAACATGGGCAATTAGTTTTAAGAACAAATTTGTCATTTAACCCTAGAATACTATTAAAGGCTTTTCGATGTTAAGAAATTCTTTACTTTATTTTTGTGCATTTGTTTTATATTTTATATATTAATGTTATAAATATTCATCATTAAAATTTAACTGATCATTAAGTCTCCTAACAAGAAGAGTGAGAAGAATGAGAATCGTATATATTATTGCACATTTTCATCTAAAAAGAAATAGATATTTCATGTCTAAACAGAAAATTATAATTTTTTATAATATTATATAATACTAATCCAATTTGGAAATGAAAGAAATCTACAGGTTTATATGTTTATTACGCATTTATTAATTCTAGTATTAATATAACTATTGTTTATTCTTGCTTTGTAATAGTATTTTAGAGTTAATGTGAAAGTATTCAACAATTACATTAAATACATATATTTAAGCTAATTTGTCGCTGATGTAATAGTAAGTCACATAAGGAGATGAAACATTTTCCAAAGCTCATTTATGTGTTCTTACTAGGATACCCAAAAGAAAGATATTTATGTTGTGTTTTTGCTTTCAGCATTTAATGTGAGCAAAAGTAATACATTTTCACGATATTAATTATTGAGATTGCAAATGACTTGTTACGTCTTATATAATTTGTTCGAGAGACATATTCTCAGTAATATTAATTAAATCGTATTAAATCCGATAATGGCATGTTGATTATGTATAAATATAGTATTGAAATTATCGCAATATTGCGATAATCGAAACTTACAGAAAAATGAAAGATGTACATATTCAAGACATATTCAACATTTGCTAGATTGTAGAAAATGGGGTACTTTTATTTACTTGAATAGTTATCAACTTGATATTGCTCACTTATTAATTAACGCGGAAAGAAAAAGGGAATAAAGTTAGATTGTTTCTCTTTAGGTCGATAGACCGTTCGATTCTAGCTTTGATGCGATATATATTAATAAAAAAAGAAAATGTTAAATACCAAAGTTAATTATGATTATCATTGATTGGACGAATCGATATCGATACTAATGGTAGTTTGATGTTAAATATTAACACGTCCTAATTTTCTCAATTAACTATAAGTTTCTATCAACGGGACCAAAGGTGACATCTTATTTTTACGTATTGTATAACGAATTTAGAGTTGTAGAACATTATTGCGCTAAATACAAGATAGTTTTTTAAATCTGGTCAATTGAGTTATATCGAAACGATTGGAGTTAATAGATATAGATTTATTTACAACGTTTATCTAAAACGTTGAACAATTTATTTTCCTCCATAAACATTGCATTAAAATAATAAAACGGATAATTGTATTATGATGTAAAATGTAAACATGTACATGTCTGAATATAGATAGTTTTTGTTGGCATTAAATATTCAATATTATTTTGTTGTATTATATTTTTATTTTTTATAATAATATTTTTTATAAGAAATAACAACGTATGCAGAGTGAACCACTTAAATCGAACATCTTAAATACTTCACTTGTTTTTTGATACAAAAAAATGTCTTAGGAAAGAATTGCACTATTTAAGAGGGCAATTATGATAAAAATTAATGAAATTACAATGAAAGTTTTTCTTCAAGATTATTTTTTTCAGAGATTTCAGAAAGTTGAGATAATTTTTTTAAAAATAGAACTACATGTTTTTGATGATTTTTTAACATCGAGAGAAGTTCAGTAACCTATAACAACGTGACTTTTAAAGGAACAAAGAAAATTATATATATTTGAAATAGATAAATAAAAAAGTTAAAACAAATATTTATGCTTTTCAACACAAAAATTTATTAAAGGAAATATTTGAAATGACGTCCTTCGATTGCATTTTTTAATACGATACATAAATGATACTCTTGCTCTAAATTTACATTATTATTTATATTTACTCGCATATGTATTCAAACTCTCTATGTTTTCCTATGTAATTGGTACATCGCTGTAAATGTTTTTTAACATTTCTCATATAAAAAGTTCTAGAGAATTTAAATCATCAGAAAAACACAGGCCAATGGATGTGCCCTCCTCTTCTTATTCAGCTTTCCAGAAACATTTTGTGTAAAATTGTACATTTATTATGAAGCGGACAATCACGCTGATATCATATCTGTAAACGAGTTTCTAATGATCTTGGTCGATGACGAGGTCATCGAGTAGAATTGTTCCGATAATCCGCAGTCCTCAGCTGCGCGTATTGCTTGTTCTTCATTAAATCGATATATCCCTGTAACGGTTCGATCTTTCGCTCGGCGTGCGAAAGCTGGTTGTCAGATAATTCTTATCGGACGCCAGGTGAAATGAAGAGACGTGGATTAATATAATTAAATAAAAGAGTTTATTTCATATCTAGTAGTAAATGAAAATAGAATGCGTTCGCTGGAGTTATGCCCGAAACGCGGGCATGACTCGGACAATACAGAATAACGCGGTATGTACAGAATGAGTTTAACGGATACAGAACCAATGGTGAAACTCCCAATTGGCGGAGCAGAAGGCTTACTTGCTACACTTAAAACTAATAACGATTTATTTACGGGCTATTATATACAAGGCAGGCTACGCTCGCGATGTACGCGGGATCGTCTTGTGGTAGTAGGCGCGGTGCATGAGGTGCGCGCGATGTTCGGGTTATTACGAATTCGCGAGATGATTTGGTGCTGCTTGATTGGTCGCGGCTCGACACACACGTCGAGTGTTGATAATATAATCATAATATTCACTCATTCATTCATTCGTACGTGTTTRTGGAAGTGTTTCGGTAGACGATATCGGATTTTAAAAGGAACATCAGTAATATTGTAGTTGCCCATATTACGGATGAGCGGTCAAATCGATAGGTGTTACTGAACATCTCTTTGCGATAACCTGATCGGTAGATTCTAATTCTGCCTCAGTGTAGATCAACTATGCGCGTGTCATTGAGCATTTAAAATTGTAAAAATTTATTTTGGGGTTTTTGCACAAGGTTTAGATAAGTATGTGGTGCCGCGGTAGCCCCAAACCGGGGCAGCGTATAATGAAGCAGGTTTGGCACACATTTTGTATAGCAGAATTTTATATTTCACAGGTAATGCACTCTTACGATTTAATAGCGGGTATAAAGAGCAAAATGCGCCGAGTGCCCGTCTAACTCGATCCGGGCCGTATCTTAGGCCTGAATCCAGTACTGCACCCAGATACTTAACCGTCTTAGACCATGGGACACTGTAATCATTTACCCTGACTAGAGGAGGCAAGATCATTCGTCTGCGGGTGAAGATGATCGCCTCTGTTTTTTCAGGGTTGATAGACATTCCCCAATCACTTAGGTATTGGAGAATGTCATTAACTCATTAAGACCCATGGCTAGCACAGCATAGTTAGACCCAAACTAACGACGTCATCGATTACATTAGCAAAAAATAAAATACCCGTGTTTTTTTGACCGTGTTTGACGATCTGATTGTTTATTGCAAAATTATTTAAACAAATTACCGAAAAGTTGCAAATTTCAAAAAATTAAAAAACATTTGAATACTAACTGCTAAGCAGTATCTTATTATCCACTTTAGTTTTTGGTCAAACGTTTTTGTTTATTATAATTTTATTGCCAAAGAAATTTTTAAAATAAAATGAGATTGTTTTTTGTTATAATTTTTCCCGTAGAATCGAATGGCACTGTTAGTTTTTTGGAATTTGCAACTTTTCGGTAATTTGTTTAAATAATTTTGCAATAAACAATCAGATCGTCAAACAAAAAAACACGGGTATTTTATTTTTGCTAATGCAATCGATGGCGTCGTTAGTTTGATTCTATTTGTAACAACGTGTCCGTGGGACCAAACGACATTTGATCGATTGCATTTGTTTATAACGTTTTATTGTAAAATAAACGGGTCGTACGAAAAAATACTACTAAGCTTTTTTTCTCGTTTTTTCCCGTAGAATCGAATGGCACTGTTAGTTTTTTGAAATTTGCAACTTTTCGGTAATTTGTTCAAATAATTTTGCAATAAATAATCAGATCGTCAAACAAAAAAACACGGGTATTTTATTTTTTGTTAATGCAATCGATGGCGTCGTTAGTTTGGGTCTAACTATGCTGTGCTAGCCATGGGTCTTAATGGGTTAACATGTTTCTGTAATCTACTCGTGAGTAGTAGCGCCATATTCCACGAGGAAGAGTAAATGGTGGTATCATCGGCGTAGATCGCTAGATGCGTATTGCGGGATTTAGGGATGTCATTTATAAAGACATTGAAGAATGTTGGTTTGAGGATAGAGTCCTGAGATACTCCGAAGACAACTTCAAACGGCGAAGAGTATTCACCCCATTGAATAAACTATAAAGAATATCAGGAAGGAATATGTGGCGATATTACTAAATTTGCATCGGGTTAGTTTTATGACGTATAATGACGTCACAAGGACGTTACCGGAAATATAATCATGGCGGTATATTTCAAGCATCGTGAAAGTGTAACAAATAAACATGGCAAGTTATAAAAAGGTATATGTTGTATTGCATAAATTATTATAATAAAAACATATAATGCACATTTACTTGATTCAAAGTCATGTATAATTAAATACATAACATAATAGGTCTGTTCTTTTTAACTAAACTGGCTGCACTAGTTCAGAGTTTATCTTTCTTCTTCGAATGTAAAGGGAGAAAGATAAACTGTGAACTGGTACAGCCGGTTCAGCTGAAAAGAACAGGCCTAATATTACATATTTTATATTACATATTTTTCATACATAACAGATTATATAAAAGGTTATACACAAATAGGTTAAATCAAATTATATACAAATATATGCATGTCCATCAAATAATATAAGTTCTTTCTTTTATTTTTAATGTTAAGAAGAAAACATGTTCGTCTTCTTTTGCTGATTATTATCTCTTTTAATAAATATTATTATTACTTTTCCAAATAGGTGACCAACTTACTTGATAAAGTCGATAATAGAGGATTAATATTCGTTAGCACCTTGTACGATTGTAAGAGTTACATTGTTTTGATCTAAGAAACAAAAATAATTTTAAAATTTAGTTTTAAAATTATTTTTTATTTTTTAAATAATACTTGTTTGTTATAAAATAATAGTATTTTAACATAACTTCGGCTGTTTGCATTTATTACATTTTTACAATTATCTCTCTAAATTTTCTGGAATGAAATTTCACTCCGAGTAAAAATTGGAAATAAAGTGGTAGTATTTCCACTTGTTTTGAGCGAGATTTCACTCGTTTGGATAAGATTTCACTCCAAAAAATTTAAAGAGATAATGTCCTTTAAATAATCATTTGATACAAAACATTTTAACATAACTTTGGCTGCTTGCATTTATTGCACCTTCAGAATTAAACATTCGTAATAATTTACTGACCTTTAAATAATATTAATTTGTTATAAAATGTTCTAATATAACTTTGATTGCTTGCACTCATTGCATCTTTACAATTGTGATGCATTCATAATTTATAGAACCCCGCAATAATTGTCGTAATTAAATGAATGAGATGCTCTCCTAAAGTTTCTTGATCGTGATTTATAGATAATTCTAAGATTTGCTTATTTATAAATTTATTTAAAATATCCTGGTCCAATCTTTCTTTTAATGACACCGTTAATAATTCATAAGATGAAAAACTACGCAATGTTATTTCAGAATGCATACAAATTTGTATAATATCATCACTGGGAAATATAAGACCTCCCTGATTCTTAAGGGGATGCTAAGCCGTCTGTTTTACCGACATTTGTTTTAATCTCTTTTCTTCTAATTGCCTTTATAGATTTAAAAATCCTTTTCCACAATTAAAGTATAGATAATGACGCAGGCGCAAAGCTACATTTGGATATGAAAAACGAAAAAAAATTACAAAATTTATCGACTTCTGGCGTCGACTCGTAACATCATTTGCTTTATATAAAAGTTTTATACTTTGTACGTGTACGAAAAGTAGCTAGGCGCCTAGCGATTACATGAAAGAACAATATTATGCTTTTAGAAATGGGCTAGAAGCTTTAGCATAAGAGAAAAGAGATTAAAAAGATTTATGTGTGCGAGCATGTGAAATATTGATGGATTAGTATATAGTGATGTGTCTTGTCGCGTAAATCGTATATGTATAAGTGCATTTAATCGGTAAAACAGGATCCGCATCGGAGTTCGGTCTTTAGTTTAATATCACCTTAAGGTGATGCTTTGCGCCTGCGTTATTATCTATACTTTAATTGTGGAAAAGGATTTTTAAATCTATAAAGGCAATTAGAAGAAAAGAGATTAAAACAAATATCGGTAAAACAGATGGCTTTAGCATCCCCTTAAAGGAAGAAATTAAGAGGATCCTAAAGAAAACCGAACTTTGACGATGTCGATAATACAGACTTTTTAATTCAAAATTAACAATGTCCATAATAGTGATATCTTTAATTTAATTTCTTATATTATCGTTCTGTCTCACTCAAACACGTACATCTGTCCTTATCTAACATATTGCAGAGCCATCTCTCACAAGATCTGGCACCTACTACCACACGCAATACTACTTTCTTCTGCTCTATTATATCAAAATCATACGCACGTATGCTTACAAATTTTCATGACACTAATCTTTTATGTTAGATTTCTAAGCTTAGTTGTACAAACTCTACATTGTTTCTGAATATAATTCGCACCTCACACCATTCTCATTTTATCCAGACTGCCAAATTTTTGTATGAAACAAATATTCGCAGATGTGATAGCTCTAGACGCCATTATTGGATTAAGAATAAGTAAAAGATATCTAAATTTTTTAAATTTCTTTCGTTTTCGGCATAAAGTCGACCTGAGGTATATTAATGTCTATACTTTAATTGTGGAAAAGGATATTTATATCAAGTAAAGCAATTAAAAGAATAGTGTATTGAAAAATTAATCATATTGTCGGTAAAGAAGGACCGACTTTAGGATCCCCTTAATGCTAATAGAAAAAAATTTGTTGCTATATGCAATGTCAGCATTGATACTTGATGGAATAGACTGATAAAATAGTTAACACACGTTCTGGCCAGTCCGATTTTTAGCGACTTTCCGTCCAGGGCGTTGCAACAAAAATCAATTTTCAAGAAAAAGGAGAGAATTTAAGATGTTATTCAGATGTCAATTCATGGCTCCACAACAATTTTTTCAAAAATTTTCGTTTCACAGCGAAAATATCTTATGGTTTGAACAGAGAGGGCGTATGCGCGGTACAGAACGTGTTAAATATACTATTATAAAAATCACGAAATTAATATCAAATAAGATTAATTATAAAAATAATTCTAATGATGAATAATAATAAATAATGTCTTCTGTAAGTTTAAATGCAAATGAAATTTATCAAAACACCGAAAATGTATATTATTATTATCATCACCAAAAATTAAAAAACATTGGAATTTAGTTTTTTTCAAACAAATTTTAATTAATTTAAAGAGCAAATCAAGTTGGAGATTACGATTAAATACATTTTAAACAAAAAACTTATCAAATTTTATTACATTTTATTATAGGAAAATTTATTATTCGCTATTGATCAAGGATAATTATTCCGGTTCAAAAAATTTTAATTAAATTTCAATATTAAGACTTATTTATTTTTAATTATATTTTATAAATGAAATCCATCAATTTATGGATCTATATACTACAAGAATTAGTCAACCATCAAGAAAAATTGTGCATATCTATAATACTATTTAATATCACTATAAATTGTAGTATTTTTTACCAATAGAAACAGAAATTCAATACAAAAAAGGAAATTTCAGGAATCTATTTGATAGATTGAATAGTAAATAGTGTTATATAATACATATAACAAAAATATATATGTTTAATAAATCTATAACCCTTTGAAAGTTATTAGACCAACATAAAAGAATAGAAAAAAAAAGATGTCTTTTTTCATCACTCTCTAAAATGAGTGTAATTAGAATTTTCTGAATTCATTAATATATAAGAAATCATTATGTATTATTTTGCCTAAAATCTCTTAATGCATTCAACTTATGTTAATCTCATCTTTTAGCACCATTTTCCATAGATCTAAAAAGGATATCTTTTATTTATCTGATCTTATCTATTCATTATATCAAAGATAAAGCATCATTAATCTTCAGGTATAGGAGTATTGCAATTTCCATGCCACAATTTGGTTTCCGAATGGCATTCTGAATAGTTAGCGAATATATCTGCATAACCACGATCACGCCACCAGGTACAAAGTTGTCTATTCCAGCCACAATCAACCATATGGATCAGTTCTGGTCTTTCCATGCCTAGAAGCGTATAGAAATCTTGATCGCCTAAATGACCCTATAACAAAATTAATAAACTATCAATCTGATTAATCGATATTAGCAACAAAATATAAAATCCATATATCCAATAATTACTTTTAAGGCTCCTGACTAATCATCGCGATATTGAATCATGATGTTATAAGCGAGAAATGACACGTTAAAGTTTCTTGCGTGTCATTTGTAAAGAGAATTTGGATAAAAAGAGCTAACGAGATCACTTTAAAATACTTGTAAAAATGAGCCAAAGCTATTCATTCTCCCTCTAACAGTCAGTAAAGGGTAAATTGTAAAGGGCATGTGAAGTGAAAATAGGACGCATTGAATAAATACATTTCATGTATTTTATCATCTTTTACGAATATTCATTGTCAGAGAGAAAGGATAACTTTGGCCCATTTTTCCAAGTGTTTTAAAGCGATCTCATTAGCTTCTGTTATCCAAATTCTCTTTATTTACAAATGACACGCAAAAAACTTTACCGTGTTATTTCTTGTTTATGACGTCACGATCCAATATGGTCGCGGCAATTAGTCAGAAGCCTTAAATATAATAATTCCGATATTTAAACCGCAGAAGTCAGAAAAAAAGGAGCAAGTAATTTACATGCAAACTAGATAGAATTCAGGACTTTAGTTCTTTTTCCGCTTATTTTGGCGTCACCAATCACTCCACGAATTTTCGACCCATCGTTTTTGAACGCCCT
>JANQDE010000077.1:611154-643882 GCA_037157785.1 Cephalotes varians
AAAACAACACTTTACCCAATCAGCGCTCGGTGTCAAAGCGCCAGTGTCTGCATGAGGATTCAGCCTAAGACATAAGAAAATTAACTAATCAAAATTCTTTATTTCCTTCTTTTCCGTGAAATAAAGAATTTTGATTGGTTGATTTTTTTTATGCCTTATGTCTTATACATTATGCAAGAATCTGTGCTTCGGCCTTAAGGGCTATCGCACACAAAATGACATAAGCCGCCATATTGATTAGCTGTGCTTTAAGGCCGAAACACAGACTCTTGCATAACGCATAAGACATAAGACATAAGAAAATTAACCAATCAAAATTCTTTATTTCCTTCTTTTCCGTGAAATAAAGAATTCTGATTGGTTGATTTTCTTATGCCCTATGTCTTATGCGTTATGCAAGAGTCTGTGCTTCGGCCTTTATACTGGACGTTCATTAGTTCAGCGGTCTTATGTCATGCATATGCAGGTTATGTCATTTTGTGTGCGATAACCCTAAAGCCCGTATCAGACTAGAAATTGAGATTGAGATTGGATTGGAATTTAACCAATCAGAAGAAAGAAAATCAATCTCAAGTTTAGTAAACTTTGCTGTGATTGGTCAAAATCCAATCTAATTTCAATCCCAATGTCTAGTCTGATACGGGCTTAAGAGTCGAAGCAAAGACTCTTGGGGTAAATTCGTTTATGCAGTCACTGCTGCAGAAGGTGTCATTTTATCTTTGTTTACGTCCAATGAACAATGAAGATAAAATGATACTCTCTGCAGCAGTGACTGCATAAAGGAATTCACCCTTGCATAACGTATAAGATATAAAACATAAGAAAATTCATCAATCAGAATTCTTTATTTCTTTCCTTCCTAAGAAATGAAGGACTCTGATTGGTTGATTTTTCTATGTTTTATGCCTTATGCATTATGCAAGAGTCTGATTGCGTTCTTTTAGAGGCTTTCTACAATAAGTCATAAGAGTGCCGTCCCATGACGCGTATTGCTGTACGCGCGTATTCGCGTATCGAAGCTTCGACCAATCGCTGATGTTCCACCGTTTTACGTACGCGTCAATTTTGTTCTACTGTCCCATGCAGCGGAACGCACGTAAGCGGATTAGCGGATTACCAATCACGGATAACTTTAAATATTATTTTGCAAACGGATCTAACAGAAGGATTCTGTGATTGGCGATCCGCTAATCCGCTTATGCGCGATCCACTGCATGGGACAGTAGAACAAAATTGATGCGTACGTAAAACGGCGGAACATCAGCGATTGGTCGAAGCTTCGATACGCGAATACGCGCGTACAGCAATACGCGTCATGGGACGGCACTCTTATGACTTATTGTAGAAAGCCTCTAAAAGAACGCAATCAGACTCTTGCATAATGCATAAGACATAAAACATAGAAAAATCAACCAATCAGAGTCCTTCATTTCTTAGGAAGGAAAGAAATAAAGAATTCTGATTGGTGAATTTTCTTATGAGTTTGTTATTCATTTTAAAATATATTTCAATTTGATTATTACATATTTGGCAGGCATACATTGCTTTTTGATTGGTTGGTCATAATGTAATCTCAAGGTCTAAATCGGAAGAGATGGAAATTGACCATTTCCACTCACAAGGGAACCTCTCGAGGTGTCAAATTCTGATTTTAATGAAACTTCGTGAACTTGTAGCTTACATAAAAAGATGAATTTAGAAAATATCAGTTGCTGCCAAAAAACGGTTTGAAGGGGAGAAATCACCCCTAACGTATGTAGCGGTTTTCAGCTTTTTCCGTTATATCTCGAAAAATATTTGAGATATAAAAAAATGTTTTATACAAAAGTTTTACAATAAAATCAGTTGTATTCATTCGCGGTTTTAGAACAATTATTTACCAATTTTTTGTCAAAATTTTCAAAAAAAAATTGTTAAATAATTATTCTAAAAAAATATCATTGACGTGAGTAAATTGAGGTAATTTTATTGTAAAACTTTTGTATAAAACATTTTTTTATATCTCAAATATTTTTCGAGATATAACGGAAAAAGCTGAAAACCGCTACATACGTTAGGGGTGATTTCTCCCCTTCAAACCGTTTTTTGGCAGCAACTGATATTTTCTAAATTCATCTYTTTATGTAAGCTACAAGTTCACGAAGTTTCATTAAAATCAGAATTTGACACCTCGAGAAGTTCCCTTGTAAGTGCTAGAGCTGAGAACGAAGAATCCCGAGTTCGAATTCCGGTTGGCTCGGTTAATTTTTCCGTCGCCTACACAAGTGAACCTATTTTACAATATTCAGCTTTTAACAAAAAATTTATATTAATTATTTTGTTATTATACACGCTAGTGACGAAGGAATCAATGCAGTTTTGTCACAAGAGAAAATAGGAAATAACCTTCCAATCGTTTACGCTTCTCGAACACTTAATAAAGCTGAACGTAATTATGATGTTACAGAAAAATAACTCTAAGTTATATGGGGAACAAAACATTTTCGATAAAATACAATAAAAGATTTAAAATAGACTGATCATAAACCATAATTTGGCTTTTTAACGTTAAAGATTTATGATTTCGTTTAATGTGATGGCGATTAAAATTGGAAGAGTATGATTATGAAGTCGTATATAAAAAAGGCAAACAGAATGTACTGTAACGGTTTAACTTTCGTTCGGCTAGCGAAAGTTCGGAGTTGAATCAAGCTCGTCGGACGCCAGGATAAAATAAAGAAACGTGGATTATGTTTGATAAAAGACAGAATAGTTTATTATAAATCAAGAAACATATTTACACTCAGTGAACGAAAAGATTATTGCGTTATCTTGTAGAGCTCGCGGGACGGGCAGAACGGTTTACCGTAGTTCGCAAGAAGATGTCAGTGTTACGCGGTGTGCGAAGCGAAAGGTTTCGTATTTAATGTGTCGGCTATTTACATGTTTTAGTGCGATGAACAGAATGGTTTAAGCTAGCGTCCAGCGTGCGAAGCGGAAGGTTTCTTATTTTAATGTCCAATCTATTTACATTATTTTATTTACAGGCCGCATATAATATATAAATCTCACTTATATTTATTTAGGTGTTAGATCTGAAAAACATTTATACTCATTTAATAGAACACAACATAGCTAAATACGAAAAGATTAATTTATTTAGCAGTAATGATTTGTAAACAACTTGCTATATCAAATAAAAATAAATTAAAATAGAATGACCAAAACGAGCAAAGGAAGGAGCTGTCTTTTATAAAATATTAATTATTAATTAACATGTAAAACACTTTAATTGTATAATATAATCATATGTTTCAATTGTACGCAGTCTTCATCAGTGAAATTAATACATCGATAGACATAAAAACGATATTGCAGCAATCAAATAAAATTGACCTGGTAAACATAAGAATCACTCTCATTTAACAAAGACATTAAATAAATTATAAAAATCATAATAAGCAACCCCCCTTGAAGCAAAACAATTAACAAAGTCAAAGTCTAAAAATATAATAAAATAAAATAATAAATAATAAATAGGTTAATCGGAATGACAAAATCAAAGTCAAGGCCGGACAATCCTCCGCAACAACGGTAATCTCGACATAATGTAAAAAAGATTTTAATATATAGCTATATTTAATAATTAAACGACTTGACGCTCTTTTACCTGAAAATTATAAAGTTTGTTGGACCATTATGGAATTGTTTATTTGCTAGTGCAAGTTTACGAGCGTTTTTCAATTAGTTTAATTTTTACACGCTGACCTCACAATGCGTAGTAGATTCTGTCCCTTTAACTCTTACCCCTTTAATCGAAACAGAATTCGACATATTTTTGGTGAACATAAGTATAATTTACTACTTGGATAGATGTTAATTATCGAATAGATGTTAATTATAGGAGCATGGACAAGGCGACAATTTCTCATTCAATATAAATGTAATAATATTTTTCCGTCACATTTATTACATATTCCAAAAGTTTCATTTCTTGCATTTCAATCGATACTGAGACTTGAGAGAGAGCTTTACATAACTTCAAGTTTACTGTGTTAACATAGAAATTTTTGATTTGAGTAGGATTATTGATTCTTATACAAGTAAATTATCTTATATTTCAAGAATATTATCTGATTCCTTACCTGTTTACATCTGGAACAATATTATTAACTTTCATTTCCGTTCCTTTAATAACTCATACATAAAATCATTTTCCGTACACAAGAAAAAATTCCTATGGCTATTACATAAATCAAAATTAAACAAAGCCAAAAAAATTAAACCGATAAACTTTAATTACATTATCAATGAGAACAATCACAAAGTTATAAAACCACTTCACGGAAATTCAGTTAAATCTAAAAATGAAACTTTCCTTAAAATTAATATTGAACCTTTAAGCTTTCTTGATAATATCCAAGACCCTCTTAGCTACACGAATAACAAGTGGTTTATAAATCTATCAATAATCTATCTTCTCATATTCCTGCAAAGGTAACAAATCTGGTACAATTAGGAGATAGATTTAGTCTACCAACAAACCATAACAAAAAATTAGTTATTAGTTCACGAAACTATTAAAGACGTTGAAAGCAACATCAAAAGTTCCCATTTAGAGAATCAAATAAGAATTAGGAATACCATCATCCCTCAGCTTCACAAACTCCTACATTTAAAAACCCCCAAAAATACTGTAGATGAAAAATTGATTTCCATGACAAACTACACAAAAAATTTTTGCCGGAAAAATCGGGATGTTATATTCACACGTGCAGACAAGGGAAATGTCACGGTAGCTTTGAACAAAAGCACATATATAAAAAAAATGGAAGACGCATTACAGAACACAAACACATATACTATAGTTAAAAAAGATCCATCTATATCCGTGGAAAAAAAACTAAATAATTAAGAAGTGGTATGGGGAGAATTATATTACTAAGAAAGAAATGTTACAACTACGATCCAGCGATTCAATCCTTCCAAAAGCTTATGGTTTTCTCAAGATTTATAAGGAGAATACATCACTTCGAACAATAGTTTTCTCGGTAAATACAATCTTTTATCCTATTGCCAAATATCTTAACAAAATAATATCAAATAATATTCCTCATACAGAGTTTCAAGTTAGAAACAGTTTTGAGTTGTGTGATGCTCTTTCTAACAAAATCATTCCAGAATCATGTATGTTATACTTGATGTCGTTTCGCTATTTACAAATATCCCACTGGATTTGGCTGTCAATAGCATTGCCAAAAGATGGAAATATTTTACGGAAACGTTTTATTAAAATCACAAAGTGTGAATTCATGGCGGCCATCAATTTTATACTCTCTTCTACCTACTTTAAATTTAATAATAAAATTTACAAACCTTTGGAACCCCTATGGAATCTCCTCTATCAACTATTGTAGCCGACTTGACTATGCGAGATCTGGAAGAAAATGTACTAAACGCATTAAATATTCGACCTGTAATATATTATCGGTACATAGATGATATTCTTTTGTCGGCAACAAAAGAGGAGATCTATGTCATTTTAAATAAAGTTAATAATTATCACCATAGGCTAAAGTTCACGTTAGAAACAGAGGTTAATCGTTGTCTGAGTTTTTTGGATGTCACATTGATAATAAAAAATAATAGAATAATTACGGATTGGTTCCACAAAATTATTTTTTCTAGACGATATCTATCGTTTTACTCAAATCACCCAATTAGTCACAAGATAGGCATCATTTACAGTCTCGTGGAACGAGCAATAAAACTGTCTCATCCATCTTTCCACAAAAAGAATCTAGAATTATGTATTAAATTATTGCTTGACAACGGATACCCTCTGAATTTAATTTTTAATAGAATAAATTCAAGATAAAAAAAATTGTTTGTACAAAAAAGAGAAACTGTAGGTAGCATGACGAACGATAACTCAAACAATGAAAAGAAAATTTTAGTTTAACCGTGTTAATCCGCTCACAGAATTTATAACATCAAACATTGATAGCTCAAAAGCGATTATAGGATTCCAATGTCTTAATAAGTTAAGTCAGTTTGTAAAAGTGCATAAAGACATAGATCATCCTCTTTGTAGAAATAATGTAATTTATAAGATATTTTGTAAAAATTGTGAAGCGACGTACGTAGGGCAAACGAAAAGGCAACTTAGGACTAGGGTTAAAGAACATAGAAATAATATTAAGCAAGACCATTCTAAGCATTCGGTCATATCGGAGCATATAATAAATTACAACCATACTTTTGACTGGGAGAGTATAAGAGTACAAGTAAAGATTTTGGATTGTGAACCTAAATTTTATAAAAGAACTGTGTCAGAAATGATTCACATCAAGGAACAGAAAGTTAGCCTGAATTTAAATAGTGACACAGAGTTGCTTGACGAAACTTATTTTGACATTTTGAATGAACTGGCGCATCACTAATGTTTTTAGGGACATAATATAGAGGGATATACTTTATTACACTAACATGAGGTTTGATTTTTAGAACACACTTAATATTATCTCTATTGTTCAAAAATGTCATTCGAGGTACGGTTATTATTGCTTTTGACGTTACTGTGACAAGATCAGACACAGGCACCAGACCATCATTTATCACTTTGTTAAAATTATTACAAGTACGAATTTTTTACTCTTTTATTATTTTTTTACTTTTATGACTATTACATTTTTTTAATCGATTGACCTGTTTATATATATTAATTTTGTTCGATTTCGAGGCAGATTGTTTGTTTGTTTCATTACTTGACGGTTACATACTACAAAGACGACTCTTTCCTACCAAAAAGAATCACAATTAAAATCAAGAGGGATTTTCGCCTTCGAACGACTAATTCCATCATGGTCCAAACTTTACAATCTTCAGATAAAAGAGCGTCAGGTCGTTTAATTATTAAATAGCTATATATATTAAAATCTTTTTTACATGTCGAGATTACCGTTGTCGCGGAGGATAGTCCGGCCTTGACTTTGATTTTGTCATTCCGATTAACCTATTTATTATTTATTATTTTATTTTATCATATTTTTAGACTTTGACCTAGTTAATTGTTTTGCTTCAGGGGGGGCTTATAATGATTTTTATAATTTATTTAATGTCTTTGTTAAATGAGAGTGATTATGTTTACCAGGTCAATTTTATTTGATTGCTGCGATATCCTTTTTATGTCTATCGATGTATTAATTTCACTGAAGAAGACTGCGTACAGTAGAAACGTATGATTATATTATGCAATTAAAGTGTTTTACATGTTAATTAGTAATTAATATTTTATAAAAGACAGCTAACATCCTTCCTTTGCTCGTTTTGGTCGTCCTATTTTAATTTATTTTTATTTACTAGTGCAAGTTTACGGGCGCTTTTCAATTAGTTTAGTTTAATTGCTATATCAAGTATCAGCAGTTCAGTTCAGTAATTGCGAATCGGAGTTATTGAAATCAGTTAGATTAGAGAGCATACTAAAAGAATGTTCGAGAGAATTCACAATATAGTTTGGTATTAATTAAAAACTACGAATTCCTGATTGTACGCAACTCCTCGTGAAACGAAACTCTTTTTATGTAACGATTATAAACTGCAACAAACACAATTATTTTCAACTGGATTTATTAAGCTTTCTGCAAATTATGATCTGCGATTTCTGACAATACGTCATTACATAATCAAATCATAAGCGTTAAATATTGTCGAAAAAGACTATATTTCCGATGTTAAACTTAATATTAACTTAATACTAGCAAATTATGCGAAGAAACGTAATAATAAATATCTCAGACATCCACTTATTAAATATTAGTAAAATTTAGATATTCCAAATATTAAAAATAGCGTGTTTCATTCTAGATGAAATTTATAAAAAAGCAGAAGAGATAGACAGACATCATACTCAAACTCTGTATCATAAAGTTATAGGATTTTATTATATAATATACATCATTACTGGTTTATTTTTTAACTGCGAAATGTTCGTTGATAAATAAATTTATTAATATTTTTAAGAGCTGTATATCAAAGGAGGAATGCGTTCAATAATTTTTAAATAAATGTATTAATAACAATGTTAAAACTTAATAGCTTACATCCGGAAAACCTGTAGCTACTTTTACTGCAGTATTTACGGAATGAACTTCTCTAGATCAAACTCAGAGATTTGAAAAAAATAGCGAACACGTCAATCTCATAATAGTCGACTTCCAAATGTAGTATAACATTTAAAAATAAAATAAAAAATTATGTATGATTGTAGTATGTAAAATTAGTATATTAGTTTAAATTTCTGATCCTGTTCAATTTAAATTTTATACTAATTTGAAAATATTATGTAACAGCAGTTATTACCTTACTAAATTTAAGTAAGATTAAGTAATATCGCCATAAGCTATATCATCATAATTAAAATTTCGTTAGAAATTTGAAGATGTGAAGATCAAGAAGGATCCTCAATCAAAGAGGAAAAGTATTACCGTGATACATTTGCAACACGTTTTTATCGTGGAATCTATCTTTCTGAATGATTTCATTCGACAATCAATGCCCTGATAAACCTATCCCAATAAATCTTGATTCCGCTATTTAGAGACTCTTACTTAACCATGATTCATTTACGACTCTTTCATTTAAGACCTTTTCTAATCAATAAATTCATTTCATGTATCATTTTCAAACAGTTCCTTGCAACATGTACTAATCCTTAAATTTTTTCCTCTCTAAAAAAAAACAACCAATTGATATTTTCAGTTTGAGAACATTTCATTGATTAATGTTAGCTAATTCCTTGCTATATAAAAATCCCTCTCGATCAGAAACAGTCAATCATAGTTAGCACAAATTCTCAACCATCTCTTACAATAAACTTGAATAAAGCTTTTAAGAGGACAGTTGTCAATTTTCTTACATTGTAGCATGCCGCTCATAACATTACGCAATGGGAAAGAAGGTAAATAGGTTCCACATAAATTGTTCGAATTAGCTATTCAAAATTGATTAACCATTTGCACTTCATGCATTTTTGATTTAAAAAGAAACAATTTTTGTATCAAATTGTAACTGGCGATAAAATATGAATTTATTATGATACTCCTAAGTGTAAAAAATTGTGAATAGATCCAAACTATCCATCGACATCGACTTCAAAACGCAACATTCATAAGGTTTTGTTATGCATTTAATGGGATATGAAAGGGATATCCTGTATTTATGAGCTGCTGAAATCGAATCAGTTACTATTGAGCATTATCAACAACAATTAATCGATTTAAATTATGCTTTGAACCAGAAACGTTCAATAATAACTCAAAGAAAACGCAAAATGATTTTGTTGCACGACAATGCTCGATTACACGTCGTAAAAGTAGTTAAAGATTATTGGCACTTCAATAGATCAAGTCTTACTACATACCGTGTATTCACCAGACTGTGCGTCTTCAGATTATTACTTATTTCGATCGATGCAGCCTTGCGGATCAGCATTTCAAAATATATAAAGAAATAAAAAAAATGACTCAATGAATGGAATGCTTCAGACGAACATTTTTTTTTTTATTCTTACTGCGGAATTCTTACTGCCAGAAAAGAGGGAAAAAATTATAGCTAGCGATGGAAAATATTGTAAATAAAATATAATTTAATTCTCTAAAATAAACGTACTTTTTGCAAAAAATCCTTCAAAACTAATTGAAATACCTAATATTTATATTTTAAATGTTAAAATTATGTATTTTTAATCATTCATATCATAAAATTTATGTAATTATTGCAGCTGATGAAGACCGAAATTAGATCAAAATTTGTACGCTTTTTATACATTTGATTTTATAAAATGAGATTTTAATTATAGAACATCCTTAATAATTTGCTTGTTTTCGGCCTTAGATTATGTCTAGTTTAATTTAGTTTTTAATAAAAATTTTATTTGCTTTAGTTCAGAGAACGCAATTTTTACGCAAATAGGAGGGCCCGTTTGCAGCAAACGAAACTGTTGGCAATCGGGAATGTAGACTAACGAAGCCCTCCCTCAATTGATAGTTTATTTGCATACAAAAATTTTTTGTTACAGATCAAATGATTACAAGCATTATTATATACAAATAAAAAAGAGATGAAGGCATGTTTGCACATATGACACTATTGTGCATAAGCTGCATAATATTATTGCTTACAGCTTTATTGCGCACAAATAAAAAAGGCTAATATATCAAATAAGAACTCCGATAACCATGATTAACATATGTAAAGATCATAACTCTGAGTGACCTCTAGATTTTAAGATTTTAAGCGTCGTTCATTATTCATTAAAAAGTTATTAACAAAGTTGACAATATAAATTTTATAATTTAAACTTTACCTAGTTTTATCTAAATACTATATTATTTGCATATTTTTTGTGACCAAAAATCTATAAAAAAAATTTATTCTAATTAGAGTTACTTGAGTTATTAGAGCTATAAAAATTTTTGGACCTCTGTTACTAATATTTTGTTATAATTTATATATACATTTGGTATTTAAAGAATATTTTAAAATGAAAAATGTATTTCATAGAATTTAATTTTTATTTCGATGTGTATCATGAAATAAAAGAATATGATACACATCTATGAATTTGTTATTGTATTTTTTTTGTTTTTTAAAAAATTATGCATTAATTACATTTATATAACGATTCTTAAAATATCTTTTAAATAAAGAAGAAACAAAAATGTTTTTTTATTTTAGATAGTATTTTTATAAATAAATTTTGTAATTTTATTGTTCGAAATAAATGCTTTCAACTTAAATCATCAAATTTTATTACAAAAATCAAATATTTAATTTTAAATATAGTTTATCTTATCACAGATGAATCACTACTGCTGTTGATGGCTCCGATGAGATAAAGTATGTCATCCGAATATTTTTTATCAGTTTTTGTTACGATACATGGCAAAACGGCATGAAATCCTACTTCTATTTGATATAATATTACAAATAATATTTTAAGTTTCAAATCTCGTGTAATTCAAATAATTGTTTATTATAAAGTGCAAATCATTTTTAAGAAAAGTGTAAAATAGGAATGCACATGATTATATGTGAATTAGTGAAGTGAATTATCTTTGTAATTTAAGAAATACATATCTTTAATCACATTTATTGATTAATAAATTAACGTTTTTAAAAATTAATAATAGCTTTTGTAAAGATTTATGATATGAAATTTCGAAAATGAAAATTTTATAAAACTAACGCATTGAAAATGATTTTAACATTCAATGTATTAATAATGTTGATAATATGTTGATAATTTGTTGATAATTAATAACTAACTAAAATAACTTGATAGTTTCTTAGAACCAAATTATTTGAATGAATGAAAATGAAAATTTTTTTAAATACATGAAAATTAGTAATTTTTTAAACAAATAGCTCACAAATATTTAATTATAAATCAAACACTTATACGTATTGATTCTAAAATAAGAATAGACGGCATAGAGAACTCTATGTCAATGTATTTAAAAAATAATATCTTTTATATAATCAATATTTATGATACAATACAAGAGAAGAAAGAAAAGAAAGAGAGAAAGAGAGAGAGAGAGAGAGATGTGTGTGTGTGTGTGTGTGTGTGCGCGCGCGCGCGCGCGCGCGTGTGTGTGTGTGATATAAAAAGAAAGATATTATTTATTCTTATTAAGTTCAATCTTTTTAATTACACTATATCATTTCCAAACAATAAAAAGAAACAATGGTTAAGCGACATCTGCCACACCCGTTGCACTCGAGCTTAGAAAATATCACTGCGTCAAATTCAACTAAGCGGAAGATGCATCAAATATCTAAGCTTTTAACAAGATCTGCTTCCGTTGGCAGAAGATCAATGAAATCCAGAAATTTTTCATCGAGAGAACAAAACATTCATCTTCGCAGGTACGTTAAAAAATGTTTAACACTTTATCGTATATCACGTATATCATTTAAGAATTTCTTTTAAATTTGTCATCTATATTACATTTTTCGCAAATAGAACTAATATTATAGTAATGCAAATTACAACATAAAATATCGAGTAGATCATTTCAATACAATCATCAAAAAGATAGAAAATATAAAATATAATGGCTGAATCTCTAAAAACGATGTATATGTTCCACACCCAATTACCATGAATTTTGGAAGTACTGTACATGATGTCAAATGTATACACTTAAATGAATTTCTATCGACAAAAATATAATACCAAAAATGTTAAATAGTGTAAGTAAGAGGCTATGAGCAAGCAAGATATTCGTGCTAATAAATCCAAAGTATATTTAACATGAAAAAAAATTAAATATTTAATAATTTCTAGCTATTTCGATCTTATTAGGTCATCTTCAGTGTGTAACGCAAATAAAAAATGGTAAATAATATAGAATGATTATCAAGTTTAACTAAATAACTAATGCACGCTTTCGTTTTAAAATCCTATAATGAAATTAGTTATCATTTATTTCATAAATTTAAATTTATTTGAATATTCCTGCTTATTCTCTAAATATTTCGGTTTTTGACGCTTATTATTTAGCGTCAGCAACATGCTATGTTATTTTTGCTTGTGATATGTCCTATCTTAGTAGGACAGTGGTCAGATATGTCTTAGTAGCCGACCGCATTGAAAAAAAATATTTACTATTTATTTGAATAATTATAAATGAAAATAATAAATATTGTAAAAAAATACTTATATTTGACAACTAATTGGGAAAAAATAAATCAAATTAAAAATTTTAATATTAAAAAAATTATTAAATAAATATGTGTCTATGATTTTGACAAAATAATGGCCATCGTTAATAAATTCGTTAAACATAAGCAACCAGCTCATATTATGAAAATTGGATATTTAATTATATTTCAATAATATAATTGAATATCTAATTTCAACAACTAGTTAGAAATTTGCTTTGATGAAATTTATATAAAAATCGTGATTAAAACAATATTTTTAAGCGTTCATTTAAGGGGAAGCTGGACAGACGGTCGAACTTGAACGATGTCGATAATACAGACATATCTAATTCAGAACTAAAAATGAAATAACAAGGATAACACGATTGTCGATAATGAAAGTGACAAGGACAACACGCTTTGTACTGCTCTACTATACCGATTATTAAATATTATTTACACATGAATTAATCTCCTCGTCTATGTTGACGATTCTTAAATTTCGACATTGATTGATCATATTATGGTCATTAAATCCTTTTCTATATCGCCCATCGGTAAATGCACTGTCCTTGTCAATTACTAGGAATCCGTACTTTTGTTGCCAACAATTACGACACAATTCGCAGAAATCCTCGTAGGACATGTCGGTATTTACGTGATCGTTGTACACGTGCTTCAGATTGATATCATCCTGTTTGAAAAGAATTAAGAGATTCGCGTTGTCGCGTATAAGACAACTTCGGATGCTTTGCATATGCCTAAGATAAAAGCAGTCGATGTCTGCGTGTTTGACATTGAAAAGTACTCCCTTATATCGCGTTTTGCTTATCGCATGCCACGTCAAAGATGGAATTCGGAAGCGCTCGGTGAAATTACATCGCTGTTATTAGAATATATAAAATAACCGATTTTTTTTTACTGGCATCAGTAAATTTTCCAAGTATCGATATTTCAGCTATTGAAGTGATTTCGAGTATACGTACACGTTCTCAAAACGTACGCCGTGTGGATTTTCCAGTAAACTTATTAACACGTTTATCTTGTCGCAGTTTGATCGTAGATGATACCGCGCATAGAAATTGATATTGAGAATTGATGACATATTTCCATGTTTGCGTATCTTTTTTTTAGTTATTAACCTGTCGAAATTAGTCACTCTGATCGTCTGTGTATGCTGCACGAATTGCATGTTTTCTCTCCTTTATTGAAAATAATATAGAGTTTAGGCAAAATTGCTCAGTAATCAAAATGTTTCTCATCGTGTTAGATAACTGCGATGTACAGAGTTTAACGGCAGAATAATTGAAATACATATCGAAAGTTGTTTTGTTACGAAAGTTTTGCAATTGCATAAATCAATTGTGGGACAGATTGCCCGAGCATAAGAATCAATTCGAAGGTTCAATAATATCGTTGTCTGAAACATTATAATTTGCCGTATCATCAAACACATATCGATAGTCCAGTCTCTATTAATAAAGAATTACAGCGAATGTCAAGCTTGTTAAATTGCGCAATAAATGCCCTTTCTTTTGAATTGCATATTTCTGGGTATCAGTTTTGCGGTCCGGGAACGCAGTTAGAAAAGCGATTGGTTAGAGACGAGATATTAATCCATTGAACGCTACGTGTAGCGAGCATGACATAGCTTATTCGCGTAACAACGATTTCTGAACGACATGTGGCTGACAAAATACTCGCCACGAAAGCGCAAACCTAAGCAAAAAAAAAACTAACTCGTGCACCCCTGATCTATTATCAGAATGTGAAAGGACTTCGTACAAAAAGGACCTCTGCATTTCTTCACCATCACTTTCAACGTCATATGATGTTCTCGTACTCACAGAAACTTGGCTATGCGAGGGAATTGGTGACGCGGAACTGTCACTCGACGACTATTGCATATACCGGACGGACAGAAATGATAAAACTAGTGCTCTATCTCGAGGTGATAGGGTCCTGATTGCAGTCAGAAAGTCAATCAAGTCTGATGCCATACCCCTATCTGCGGGGTTGAGCACTTGTTAGTCAATCTTTAGTGGAATTCATTGAATATATTAATCGGCTCCGTATATCTACCACCGTTGTCGCTATGCTCACTCTACATGTAGCACTGCGAATCTATTTTTGATGCTATCACCACGTTTACTGATCCATTGATCTACCTTTTTGGAGACTTCAACCTCCCACATGTTACATGGAACAACGATACATCATGCATCTCAACTGACATCTTATCGGGTACCTCAAATACGGAGAGATCATCCCTAGACATTATATTTCAATCCTCTGAATTTAACACAACGGAATTTCAAACAATCAAAATAATGTGCTGGATTTGATTTTTACCAACGACTGGCGTGCTCGTGTCACTCATCCTGCCGAATATTTGCTTGCATCCGATGGATACCATCCCCCTCTAGAGATATCCTCTACTTTGCCTCGCTTGGACAATCCATCTCCTCCTTCATCTCAGAAATACAACTTCAGACTCGCGGATTATTTTTCCATGAGCAATTATTTTAATCTGATATGCTGGGATGATGAGATGCAATCGATGGACTTGAATACATCAGTTTTGTTTCTTACTTCCCATATTATACATGCGCTGAATCTTTTTATTCCCAAGAAATTATGTTATAAATCGAGTTATTCAGTTTGGTATTCCAGCGAATTAAAGGCTCTAGTTCGTAAGAAAAAATGTGCTCGCAAACGTTTCAAGAAAAGTTCGAACTATAATGACGATTTATCATTCACTTACTATAGAAAGAAATGTAAAGCACTGTCTATATCGGGTTATGAGTACGTACTATTGAATTGAAAATGAGCACTAATATAAAAGCCTTTTGGAATTTTGTTAACGCGAAGCGGTCAATAAAAGGTATCCCAAACTGTTTACACCTTAACGAAATTAAAGCGAATAATGACACTGATGGTGCTAACTTATTTGCCGAATTCTTTCAGTCAGTTTTTTCGATTAGTTGTACTGTCGCTTCGAACCATTACGATGCTCACGACACTCCGCTGCACATTCCGGAACTATCCATAGAAATTTCCGATGTGCTCTCTAAGCTGGACTCTCTTGATTACAACAAGGGTCGACACTACCGGTGACGACACTATTCCACCAATAGCATTGAAACAATGTAAATTTATACTAGCTCGTCCTCTATGGCTGATTTTTAATAAATCCTTAGCCACTGGCACCTTTCCCTGCTCTTGGAAGTCTAGCTTAGTCACCCCGATTTATAAGAATGGCGATGCCTCGGATGTTAGAAACTATCGACCAATAAGCATACTCAATATCATGCCAAGGGTTTTTGAGAGCATCATCGTCGATAAATTAATTCCACTGATGTCACGGCACATATTAGAAGAGCAACATGGTTTTATGCCGAACAGATTCACGGTCACTAATCTGTCAATCTTCTGCAGTTACATCTCCTCAGCACTGGAATCTTTTGTACAGAGAGATGTTATATACACGGACTTTTCCAAAGCCTTTGACTCCGTTGACCACGATATCTTGCTGAGCAAACTCGAGGCTTTCGGAATTGTGGGGAATCTTCTGTCCGATCCTACCTATGTTCAAGGACGCAGTCTGTGAGAGTCCACGACAGCTTCTCGAAACCCATATTTGTCTCATCAGGGGTGCCTCAGGGTTCCCATCTTGGCCCGTTACTTTTTTCCATTTTCATAAATGACATTTCATCAGTCTTCACAGATTGCAATTTTCTACTTTTTGCTGACGATTTAAAATTTTTTAAAACGATTGGTTCACCACTTGATATGGAAAATTTGCAGCGGGTCTTAGCGAGATTGGAGTCCTGGTACACCACAAACAGCGCCTAAATATCGGTAAATGTAGCGTCGTGAGATTTTGCCGTGGATCGGATCCTAGTATATCCATACACGCTAGGCGGATCCATTCTTCAAACGTCGCATACTGTACGTGATCTCGGGGTAACGATCGATGGTTCTCTCAAATTCTCTAACCACATAAACAACGTTTGCTCGGTTGCTATGAAAAACCTAGGTCTCATCAAGAGATTTGGACGGGACTTTAAGAACCCAAGCATACTTATATCACTATATCAATCTCTTGTGAGACCTGCGATCGAATATGCCTCTGTGATAGTGGAATTAATTTATCGCCTGTTTTAAAAAAAGATATAATTGCGCTCGAAAAAATCCAGCACAAATTTTTATGCTTTTTAAGCTTTATCATTGGCACTCCAATGGACATATGCGATCATGATTATGCCCCAATGCTTCGATTCTCAAATATCTTGTCGCTTAAAAAGCGTCGAACACTTTTGGATTTTTTATTCCTTCATAACATTGTTAACGGTCAGATCGACTGCTCATCCTTGCTGTGCTCGGTAAACTTTAATATACCTAATCGGGTTATAAGGAATCCATTGGTGTTTAGACCTAAACTATACAAATCAAATTTCTCGAACGCCGACCCAATATCCCGCATATGCACGTCCTACAATGCTGATGTAGACTCCGTGCGTAGTAATTGCAACCTGTTTGGCAGTAGCTTGGCGTCATTCAGATCCCGCCTGACTAATGCTTGCCGTTGCTAGAATAGTGTATACTATTAAATCATGGAGCAGTTATCTTACACTCTCCTTTAATGTTATCTATATATGTATTTGCGTCTTGTATTTCCTTAATTGGAATATAATTCACTACCGATCGATCTTATGACAAAATTGTAATATCCATTGTAATCATGGGTGCCCGTAAATAAATGAATAATAATAATAATAATAATAAAATGTATTGTCGCGAGATTCGACCCTCAAAGATAGAGCTGTTTGAGCGGTTATGAAGGTCAAGACGAAAATCGACATGGGTTTGAAAATGAAGAAGTAAATAAAGCAAATACTTCCGGTAGCAATACGTGGCGGTACCCTGCCAATCCTGCCGTTGTTGGAGATTTTCGGTTCATTGGTCAGCGAAGCGGTAGTCGCAAAAGCCATGAACACAAAGCTGCACATCGTCAGCTGGAAGAGTTGAAACATTATAATCGCGTCATGGAAAAAAAGACTAAGAAACATTAAAAATCTCACAAGGTGGGATTTTTTATTTTCCAAACGTATAATTATATAACAACTGGCAAACCGTATGTGCATTCAATATTTCAGAGATTATAATATTTTCGTGTGTACTATCAACAGAAGTACAGGCAAAGTCTTATTTGATTCGATGTATTCAACAGAAATATGTCAAAACGAAAGCGGTATCGTGAATTTGGATAATGCGGAAGACCCGGGTAGCAAAAAGGGGGATCCGCGCAATATATTTTGACAATTTCGGCAAACTTTGATCATCGAAGGAATTTTTAGAAAACAATGTGACGCAAATCGTATAATCACACACCTCATCAACGTTGAAAGAAATTTTTTACGTTACAATGAAAGCAATTGTGGTCAACTGTGCCTGCAATTTCTACGAACGGTTGACAATCAATTTAAAGACTGACATTGCTGTTTAAACTTAGTATCAAACATGTCATTGACATTTACACTGATCGGCAAGAGTAGCATTCATGCGGTAAGCTATTATCCAGCCGCAGATTTGAGTGATTTCGAGCTCGGTTTGAGCAGACTTCAAAACCTATTATACAATACCTAATGTAAATTCGAATAATAAATTTTACTTTGACAAAGATGACAAGGAAATTATCATTCCCGAAGGATTTTACGCAACGCATAACATAGACAAGTATCTAAAACGCGTAATTTCAGACATTATCATGAAAAAAAAAGACACTTCACAAAAATGAAGATGATGAGCGAGTATCCGCTGATAATTTGCGCCAACAACAATGAAGAATGAGATCAAATGCTTATAAATGCAGATAAATATCACCAAATCCTACAACATTAGATCGCTGCTAGGATTCTCATCGAAACGTATGCTGGAATCGATAATGGTACAAATCGGACGTACCGATAAATATCATTAACGTAATATCATTAACGTAAATATTATTCGCGTCGAGTTCAATGTGATTGCCGGTGTATACAGCAAACGACAAGTGCGTACACACGATATATGAATTTTCGCCGTGCCACCAGGATGTAAGATATCGGAAACGCCTGCACAGATCATTTACCTTCCGATCGCACAGAACATTATGGACCTGATGATTCGCATTATAGATCAAGACGATCGATTGCTCGATTTTCGCAGAGAGCACTGTTAGGTTGCATGTACGGAGACGTCATGTGAGATGTTCGTATTGAACGAACAAGTGAAACTGGCAAGACACGCAATTTTTAACGCAAAAATGATAAAATATCCATAAAAAAAGGACAATAAAATCGAAGAAGAAACTCACTGCGACGAACGTTTTTGAAGTCATTGGATTTTATCGTACAAAATATCTGAGATGACAGATCTTGAACATTGAAGACGAACCGATTTTCGATGATCGCGTAGTCAAGATTGAAATTTACATTATACCAAAACAACGTTTCGATACAGCGAGATAAGGATATCTATACAACAGCAGGATTTATACACATTATGCAAAAGTTTTTTGTACATCGAGGGAAAATTAACGGTAAAAAAAAGGAACGACAAGTCGCAGACAATGCACGGAAATAATTGCGTAGCGCTCATGTTTGATGAAATTCGGTACGAACTCAATGGCGTAGAGACTGATTGCAATAGAAACGTTGGAATAACCAGTATTATCAAGAATTATGTGTCGCTGACGTAAGACAAAGCTCTAATTATGCGAAATGCAGGATGGGATATTACATTAATCATACCGGAAGGGCCTTTAACTTTTACGTGCCGCTCAACACGCTGTTGCGAGAATTACAAACACATGGTTGTTAACACGTTACGAATTAATTTTGATACGAGCGTGTAGCGACAACAATGTGGGAAATCCAATGATAGAGCCAGAAATTGATCTATACAAAGTGTAGTGGCGAATGCCTCACATTATGTTAAATAAGGTCAATAAATTATCCTTGTTCCAAGCTTTAGAAAGTGGGCGATATTTAAGTATGAGTTTCCTCTCATGGGATCTATACAAGTACTTCTTATCGCAGAGCAAACATTCGTGAGCCGTCAAGACTGCGACTCAACTGGACAACCGCGATACTTATCTTTGCTCTGCAGATTAATCACAAAAATATCATGTCTCAAGATATCAGTGTGTTTGACGGCTGTAATTTGATCAACGTGAAACCATATCTAAACTCTGAATTTTATCCGTATGATGATCTGAATGTAGACATTGGCAAAACAGATACGACATCCTGTTTTATATGTATGCGTGTTTTTGTAAAGCTTATTACGAAACGATCACCATGGACACATTTTTATCGAATGGACCTTTTATGGTTATTGACTGCTCGCGAAAACGAGTCCATCAAGAGCGCCATTGTAGATGTACAAATAGAATTTGATTACAAAGAGATTGTTACGTCCAAATCCCGGAAGTTTTTTGTGAAGTGGAAGGATTGAGGAGGAGGGGGCATGGAAAAACGTATTCAGAAACTGTCTCGCACAGAGGCGCGTGCCGCGAGTCGAATGCACTTTTATGGCTCCGGAATATGGGTCAACGTCCCAAAAGGACACTATAACGTCTTTTTCCACGAGCAGTGTGATTTTCGGTCCTAATTTTGAGGAACTTAATTCTTTTAACTCGGGACTGGACCACGTGCGATCCCTGAGGACAAGGAAAAAGGCGAGGTCGTTATTAATTATAAAAGGCGAAAACAATTTTCGCTAACATTTAAAATTTATTGAATAAAACAATCAATATAAAAATATAATAACATTACCCGTGGTACCGTTGGTACATTACCCGTTAAACTTTTGAAAGAATGGAAAAAACATCGGTTCTATATTTATAAATGTAAACTTCGTATCAGGTTTGTAAAATTTTGTATTCAACATGAGATTACTCCACCCCATTTAGGCAGCTTACAGCGGTTTAATGTTCATTTGACCACAAGTTAAAGGCAAAATTCAACGATATTAAGATTTCTCTTGCGAAGAGACTGTTAAAGATAGAACTTAATGATGCGTACAAGGGTATCAATCATTCTAGAAATCGTCTTTTCCATCTTGCACGCGACATCACAAAGAACTTGCCTTCAAAAATTGCCAACAATTTTTTTGATTATCAAGAAAGAAACTTATATACATTTTTTATCAGGGATCGAAATAGAATTGATAAGAAATGCGACTGGTTGATTGACAAACGAGATTCAACTGTAAACAAGAACATCAAATCTATAAAATACTACTATCTTCCCTCTGACATCACGTCGTTACCGGGGGACACCCCTTCTTCCTACACAAACAACAAAAAATTCTTCTTATCCAGACTTCTCACTTGTGATAGGTCAACCCTCTCGAAATTAGTATCAGTCCATCCTCATTCAGTAATTCTCTTTCATCCTTCTCTTCACTTTATTCCTCTAAAAAGAATTGGTTTCTGAATTTGTCTAATCTCTCCATTCCACCCCCTATTCAACATTTTTTACAACTTGGAGATAATTTTTCCCTACCAAACCGAAACAAAAAGCAGATTATCATTGAATTTATTAAAGACATTGAGAACAATATAAAAAAATTTCAAATACCTACTCAAAACATAATCAGAAACCGCTCCATTCCGATCATAAACAGTCATATCTCGTTGTGCTCACAAAAATTTAGTTTCGACTCAGAGTTGTTGAGTCTGGAAAAATGTTCCAACTTGTTCCTTAAGAAACACCCTAACATAATATTAACTAAAGCCGATAAGGGGAATATCACTGTGGCACTGGAAAAAACAGAATACATAAACAAAATTAACCAGATGTTAAATGACACAAATACCTACTCTAAATTAACGAAAAATCCAATAAATAAAATAGTTAATAGTGTCAAAGTATTGCAAGATGGAAAAAGATGGAATATATTTCTGTTGCTACTTACCGTACGTTATATAGTAGCGACGGAACCTTGCCCAGAGCCTATGGCCTCCCAAAGGTACACAAGCCTGACTGCCCTTTTAGGATTATAATTTCATTCCATTGACAGCCCACTATACACTTTGGCAACTTTCTTACATAATATTATTGACAATGGCATGCCGAAAGCCAAGACACACATTAACAAATAGTTTTTCATTATTCGATACACTAAGTAACTTAAAGCTTGAAATGATATATCCTTAACCCTCTATGGGCCCGTGTAACTTTCAGGTAATTTCTAATACATCAATAATTTTAGTTTTTTCACAAGATGACGTATACATCTTAATTATATAATGTCTCTGAGATAATCAATAATAATATTGATGACGATTGGCACCATCAACCTATGAAATAAATAAATAAATAAATAAATAAATAAGAAAATAAATAAATTTTAAATAAATAAATTTTTAAGTTTAATTTTAATTTAATGTTAAAATTTTGAAATAAATACATTTTTTATACTTAAGAAAAAAATTCGGCCCATAGAGGGTTAATATCACTTGATGCTGTCTCTTTGTTCACTAACATACCCATTGACTTGGCCATGGACTGTTTAACAAAGAAATGGAACCTTTTTTCCCTTGATTGCAAAATACCCAAGGAAGAATTTCTTAACGCAGTCAGGCTTGTCCTTGATTCCACTTTTTTTATGTTTGACAATCAATTTTATAAGCAAAACTTTGGGACTCCCATGGATTCTCCTCTTTCGCCGATCATCGCTGACGTCGTTATGCAAGAGTTAGAGACCACGGTGCACAGAACACTGAGCACAGTAAATTTTCCTATCCCTATACATTACAGATATGTCGATGACATTTTGATGGCTGTTCCTCATGACAAAATAGACCACATTTTAAATGCCTTTAACAATTTTCACTCGAGATTACAGTTCACTTTGGAAGTTGGTGGCCAAAAAATTAATTTCTTGGACACCACTATTATTGTAGAGCGAAACAGACTAAAGATTGACTGGTATCACAAACCAACGTTTTCCGGTAGATTTTTGAATTACTGGTCTCAGCACTCGTTGTCCCAAAAAAGAGGTACTATTATAGGGCTCACAGACAGAGCGTTCTTACTTTCACACCCCGATTTCCACAAAAAGAATTTAGAACTTGTTATCAGTATTTTGCTTGACAATGACTACCCTTTGAATTTTATTTTTAAAGTTATGACGGATAGAATCAAGAGTTTGGTTTACAAAAAAACATCTAAACAAAATAAGACTTCCCAAGAGACTAATGAAACAAGAACGGTAAAATAGTTCACGATCCCATATGTGGGCAACTTCTCGGAAAAATTCAAAAAAGTCTTTGTGGATACAAAACTGAAGTTGGCATATCACAGCCTCAACAAACTGGAAAAATTCATTAAGGTTCAAAAGGATCCCCTTTCCAATCTACAAAAAAAGAATGTGGTATACAAGATATACTGCAATGATTGTGATGCATCTTATTTGGGACAGACGGGCAGACTGTTAAAAACTAGGGTCGCCGAACACCGAAATCACTTACGACGAAACGCGCCATCCGTTTCTGTTATCACTAATTATGTGGTGCATCATAATCACGAGATAGACTGGAATAATGTGAAAGTTCTGAACGTTGAAAAATATTACCATAAGCGATTGGTCTCCGAGATGCTACACATTAAAAGACAAAGAAATGGACTTAATTTGCAAACAGACACGGATTGTTTGGATCGCGGCTACACCTCAATTTTTAACTATTTATGAACATTTTTAACCTTGTTTATAAACTTTGATTTAGTTTCCTTTAAACTTTTTTAACCGAGTCATTTTACTCCTTGACACTACACAGTTCGGTTGATAATTTTAAATAATGACTCCGTTATTAACTTATTACTTATTATATTGTTTTAATTAACTTTAAATTGTGTGACTTCGATATTAACTTATTATTTATTATTTATTTATATCCCATTTCTTTGTATATATAATGACTCGCTGCTGTTATACAAAATTCACTGTGCGAAGATTGCGTTTGGTTCGAGGATAAGTTGAGCACAAAAACTTCTTTGTTAATTTTATTTGATAACCACATGTTGTCCCACAGAGTTCAAATTTGGTCATACTTTCCACCCAGCCAGGTAACTGTGGGGAACAACTTCATGGTGTATGCGTGTGACTCAACTTCGCACCCCCTCGGATAACGTGACGTGATAGGCGTTCCTTATCATTTCCGTTAAGAGATGAGAATTCTTGTTTTCCTTTCTTATTTGCGTATTTATTTTTTCTTTTTTGTAACTTTGGATAAACTCAAGCTGATTATGACTCAATGTGAGTCGAAACGTTCGATCGAAACTAACCAACTCTTTATTAATATTATATACTATGAAAAATATATGTCTTAACTAAATATCTATTAGACATATAATTTGCGCACCTCTTACTGCGCCTGACTCCTATTGCCTTTTATTACGGTCTTTTCTATTGTTATAAAAATATAAGTAATTATTGAGTAATATCAAAACATTATCAGAGAGTCAGGCGATTTTTACAAAAGTATTTATGTGTAAATATGTGAAAAAGTACGAGAGTAGCGGAGTAAGATGAAAAAATATATTTATACATACTTATATTCATTTGTAGGTTATTTCCGAGAAGGTGACTGAGGAAAAAGGAAAGAACTTTCAAAAAATGACATAGAAATTATAAGAGATAAGAGAACGGGGAAAAGAAAACTGAAATGTGACAATTCATTTAAAATTTCCGAATATTCCAATTCATTTTAGTAAATTTATAGGGCCGGCCTGTTCCGTTGATTTCGTCAATTTAAAGGATGATATTTAAAGAAACATTATTGGAAATAATTGAATAGGTTGCATTTTACTGAGATTTATTTTTCTTAAGGTGATGCTAAACCAAAGATCGAACTCCGCTGCGGATCCTGTTTTACCGACTAAATGCACTTATACATATACGATTTACGCGACAAGAACACATCACTATATACTAATGCATCAATATTTCACGCGCTCGTACACATAAATCTTTTTAATCTCTTTTCTCTTATACTAAAGCTTCTAGCCCATTTCTAAAAGCATAATATTGTTCTTTTATGTAATCGCTAGGCGCCTAGCTACTTTTCGTACACGTACAAAGTATAAAACTTCTATATAAAGCAAATGATGTTATGAGTCGACGCCAGAAGTCGATAAATTTTGTAATTTTTTTTCGTTTTTCATATCCAAATGTAGCTTTGCGCCTACGTTATTATCTATACTTTAATTGTGGAAAAGGATTTTTAAATCTATAAAGGCAATTAGAAGAAAAGAGATTAAAACAAATATCGGTAAAACAGACGGCTTTAGCATCCCCTTAGTCTCAAGGACTTGTCAGTTATAAAATGAGAGAGGAGGGTGAGATAGTCGAAGGTTTACCAAGATGGTGTCCGAGCGATTATTGTATTAATAGAAAGAAGAAGATTATTCGGATGGTCGAGCGGGTATGCCGTTAGTAATCTTTRTTACTGTTATCAGAATATATACCGACTTATCTGGAAATTCAAATATAAGATACTAGATTGGGTTTCACACGAATGAACTTTATTTAAACTCGAACCCGACAACTGTTAATCGATTTGCCACGCGATAATTGATATCACGACTTAATTCGCTACTAACTGGATGACTCTCGAGATACAGTTGCGTCTTGTATCCCATCTCGATGGGGAATGCCAGTACTGGCAGTTACTTCGGAGTAGATCCGCGCTTCCTTATTGGTTCAAAATTAGGGTCTTCTATCACGGTCTTCTAGCGGCGTGATGTATCGATTGATTGATACATCGATCACGTTATCGTGGTATCAAATCGAAAATAAAAAGTTATTTAATTTCGGGGAATATGAGTGTTTTGTTCAAACATTCTAATGGATACAGGTAGAAGGAAAAGAAATAGGCAGAGTGAATAAGAAAGAAAGAAAAGGAGGTCCGTTATATTAATTAACCTCCTGGATTGAGTTGAAAATAAGATCAAGTTCATTGAATATTATCTATTGAATATGAACTCGGGGAAAATAAGGATGCAAAATCTAGTTCAGTAGCGGCGCTAGTTTTTCGAAGGAAAAGATTAAGGTTCGCTGAATTGGTGAACCTCTGTTTAGTGGATTAGAATTAAAGCAATTTCATCAAATGTTATCGACGAACTCGGGAAAAAAATGAGGATGCAATATCAATTTCAGTAGCAGAGCTAGTGAACTCGAAGGAATAGAGAGGAAAGTTGATGAATAAAGAAAGAAAAAAGACAAAAGAAGGAGACTTGATGGGTGGTAATAATTGCCGAAAAGGAAAATAAGGATGCAAGATCTAGTTCAGTAGCGGCGCTAGTTTTTCGAAGGAAAAGATTAAGGTTCGCTGAATTGGTGAACCTCTGTTTAGTGGATTAGAATTAAAGGAATTTCATCAAATGTTATCAACGAACTCGGGAAAAAAATGAGGATGCAAGATCAATTTCAGTAGCAGAGCTAGTGAACTCGAAGGAATAGAGAGGAAAGTTGATGAATAAAGAAAGAAAAAAGATAAAAGAAGGAGACTTGATGGGTGGTAATAATTGCCGAAAAGGGAAAAGTTTAATTAACAGTTGTCGGGTTCGAGTTTAAATAAAGTTCATTCGTGTGAAACCCAATCTAGTATCTTATATTTGAATTTCCAGATAAGTCGGTATATATTCTGATAACAGTAAYAAAGATTACTAACGGCATACCCGCTCGACCATCCGAATAATCTTCTTCTTTCTATTAATACAATAATCGCTCGGACAAAAAGAACGAAAATCCGCGACTAGAATAATATATATGTATATATAAGGAATGCAACTTACTGTTGGTTGTAACTGGTAGTTGGTTGTAACTGGAGTTGGTTTGATCGAGATTGCGCGTTGGCGGAAACTTGATGTTGCTGAGTAGTCTTGAACTTGCACCAACTCGCGATATTGTACTGTACGAACTGGTCTAGCCAGAGATTAGAGCGGAAGAAGAGTGTGAACGAGCTCAAGATGTCATAGTTTATATAGGAATCTTTTAAGGGATGGGTTTCTTGTGGGATGGTTCAAGTTGGTTTCAATGTTTTAATTGGTAGGATGTCCTTCCTTCATAATCAAATTTTAGACTTTTAAAATTTCGCTGAAGATTCTCATGTTAGATCGGCTCCATCCGCAACACAAATCTTATCCTACGGTTATTTATTGGTGTTCCGTTACTACTCGTTACTACTCGTACTAGAGTCGTATGATTTTCTTCGATCATTTATTGGTAAATTCGGATCTTCACTTGTACGTTCCGTTTTCTGAAGAGAGAGCAAAATAAATTTCGTGGCACCTTCCAGAAATATTATTTGTTTTGCCCGTTTTCTTGTTTGTCGGCATTTTTTCTTTTATTAGGGGTTGCAGGAAACACAAATGCATATATTTGGAAATCGATAGAGCATATTTCTATTGTCCTTCAGGATTAGACAGAGACTCGTTGAGTACTCCAATAAAGGTTTATGGATTCGTGCTTCCTTGCATATGTTGACACGATTTCACAGGACTCCAATCCATATTAATGCTTCGATTTCACTTGAAGAGTGTTTTTATCTCACGTTTAAATAATATTTATTTGTTATTCTTGAACATTCGAAGTCCCTGGCACGTCTGGGTACTAATTTTATTTACATGTGGAGCAGACAAGACCGACAAAATCATGATCTATATAGTTTATTTTGTCGGAGTTTTTCTGGAAGGTTCCTCTCGTCATATTTGCACGAAATAAACAACATATAGAAAAAAGGAAAAGAGAAAACTCTATCGGTCTTATTTCCCGCTTGCCGACCTTGCTAGGTCGTTAACGCTCGAGTTTTATCCGCTAAAAGATTATTTTATTAATGGGTTAATCGTCTTTAAAATGAGGAAATCGTGGAGTTCTTAGGACGTAACAAGATTGTATCCGCGAATGTTATCGTCTATTATCTCATCTTACGATCGTATGGTTGAAAACTCGTTATCCAACATAGTGCACAAATTATATAAATTGCGAATATGTCGGGATAGATAAAAATTAAAATGCTTTGCAATGGGGGCTCGAAAAACTGCTCATCATGATCATGCCAACGTTTGTGGACCTGCAAGGATTGTTGAGAATTTGTCGTGAAGGAAGTAGCGGAGCTGAGAAAGGGAGCCGTTCTATCCCATTACATTTTTGCAAACCCTCTGAATCTACTTACAAAATCCGACAAATCTTGCGCTTTTTGATTGATTGCGAATCATCATGGATTGCAATGGGAAGATGGGATGATCCCGTACAGCATCTGGCGAAACATCTGATTACATCGGCTGATTGGCCGAAGACAATGATGTTTTTATATATGTTAAGGGATATCAAAAACGAGAATAGTTGAAGGACATGCCTGAAAGCGATGCGAGAGGTAACGCAATCATCGAGACACTGGATGGAGATGATTATGATAGAATCATTGAATAATCTAGACGTTATTAATACTATGCGATATGAAAAACATGTTAAAAATTGCGCATTACAAAATGTATTTAAAATATTTAACTAGTGGTCGCAACGCCAGAAAAAAATTTTTAAAAATAAAGTATGTTAATATTAATATGTTTCATTTATTCCCCCGTAGTTAGATCAATAGTGGTTTGATAGCGGTATGATTAATGTAATCTGATAGATGTTCAATAGTAGTTCAATAGATGTTTGATAGTGGTTCGATAGACGTTTGATAGATGTTCAATAAATGTTTGATGTGGTTCAATAATGGTCAGAAGTGATTCAATAGACATTCCATAGTAATTCGACAGATGTTCAATAGTGATTCAACAATGTCATTAGTGGTTCGATAAAAGTTTAAAAAATATTAATGTGCTGCTGCTTCAAGATGCTGTGGTATGTACAATATAATGTATTTGTAAGATATGCCTTAAATAGTATTGTATACAATGCATTATAAGAAAAATAAATGTATGTTAAAAAGATATCTGATTTCTTCCTTTCCTTTCTATTCAGTGGTTTCGAATTACACCGCGCATGCCATATCCCCAATTCTTGTCTCCAAGTTAAAATCAATTATTAAATTTCGTTATTTTAAATAAAAAATTTTTATTATATAAATGGAAGAGAGAGAGAGAGAGAGAATGATACGTAGAGAGAAGAAGAGAGCAAGAAATAGAGTGCAATGGGAGAAAGCGGAAAGGAAAGAGAGAGTGAATATGGTGGCTGCGGCGGCGAATTCTCTGCGGACTCTTCATCGTATTGAGTGACGCACTTCCCGCGGACCTCGCACTTAGTGATGTCATCCCTTCTTCCCCGCGCTTAATGACATCATTTCCCTCCTCCCGCACCTAGTGATGTCATTCCCTTCGAAGGCTCCCTCTTTCGGAGCTCCTGAGTTAGAATCGGTATATATATTTTACTCATTAAAAAATTTCAAGATAATTTTTACATGACCTTGACATTGGTATTCAAGGTCACCTTACTATTGTTATCTAATGCTTAAAACCTTACAACTTTGAAACATTTTTTTTTAGAAAAGATTATTTTTCAAAATATTTAAACATCTGGGACTTTTCGAACATTCTGTATATAGGCTACGTATATGCAGGGAATGTATGTAATCTAGTTTACACCGATCATTTAATACAAGTATCAAATTGTATATTCGTGCTAAATTAACTTAATTCGATAAAACAAAAATGGCATGAGCATCATTATACGAGTATGTCCTTGATACGGCACTAATTAGTAATTGTTTAGACTATTAAAAATTAAATTAATTTAATACAAATATACTATTTAGTACACGAACAAGCAATGTAAATTGTCTGCAAGCGTACGGTGAATTAGAGATAGCTTAGTGTTATCGTTACTGTTCACGGTTGTTATATACAGCGAAGAATTGGAAGAGCGCGCGTGCAACCGTGAATAGTGCGTAAGAGTTTTTTACCGCTGAATTGTTTGGATGCACGCTTATTTACAGTTATTTGTTAATTAATTTCTTATTAATTACGAAAAATCGCAAAAGGGTAGAAGATTTTTTTTTGTCCAGTATAAATCGCTCCACGAAAGACGCTATGTCTGTTATTAGATATCGCGTATACACAAAAATTAATCATTTATATATAATATACTGAAGGGATGAATAAGGTCCGTATTGAGGATTTTCTTGAACTACACTAAATACTATATATCACTCGTACTCTTTATTAACCATATGCGGGCAAAGCCCGTACACTGAATTTACTCTGACGACTCCCGAAAACGTATCGACTATTCCGTTTTCTTTCCCGACAAGGAGTGTCCCGCTTCCGCTCGCTCCGGAGCAGCTCGCTTTGCTCCAACCTCGCTCATTGGTCGCCCGTGCGCGAGATTGATCTATTGATCGATATGTTGTGCCACGCGCTGCCAAATTCGCGCAGCGGTGTTCGCAACGACGTGCGCCTAATTCCCTTTTGGGGCGCATACATTTGGGGCGTCTATGAAATATCTTACAGCTCGGCCATTCTGACCACCGACTTCGTCCCCGAAGTCGCTGGTACTTATTACTCCGCAATTAACAATTTTTATTAGAGTGACTGATACATGAGTATTATATTACTAGTAGTTGAATTTTGGTTTAATGCTGTTTTTCTTCTTTTTTTTCTTACATCTAAGTATTAGCCTTATTTTCTAGTTACTTATTCTAATTATATTTTAACCTATAGTTATTATTACGCTCGGATTAATTTGAATTTTTCTCTCGTTTTTTTTTTTTAACTTTCAATCGCCGATCTTAATCCAGGGCTTTATCCGGTCCGAAGACAAAATCGAATCGAATGGTCTTTGTGTATGGTTAAAGCCCGGAATGTCTCGGACGACGTATCTGTTATTGCCCAGTACTTTCGCTATTTGATAAGGGCCGTAGTACTTAGGTTTTAATTTTGCGTTTTCGCCCGATTTAACGTGTGAGTCTCGAATGCTCACATAGTCGCCTTCTCCATAAATTGATGGCTTTTTGTGTCTGCTATCATAATACTTTTTGTTATAGTCTCTAATTAATTCTGTTGCTTTTCTAGCCGTTTCTCTATTTTTTCCTCGCTCGTTCTCCAGATTGGAATCAATATTAGCTAATTCGTTGACAAATCGTGTCAGTGCGGAATCGACATGATTTCGCTTATCGTAGCCTAACATTAATGACGAAAGACTGGATTTAATTACTGAATGATACGTATTGTTAATGATGTATTGCATCTGTCCGAGATACTGCTTCCAATCATCTGGAGAATCTATTAATTTTGTAAGGGAGCTCTTGAGGAAACGGATGACTCTTTCAGCTAAACCGTTTGCCCATGGAGCTGCCACCGCGATTAATCTATGTTTAATATTTTTTTGACTCAAAAAGCCTTCAAACTCTTTCGAGGTATATGCTGTCCCTCTATCCGTGATTATTTCTAACGGTTTACCGAATGTATCAAAAAGCGATTGCAGATGGATCGTCACTTCCTTGGTGTCCGTCGACTTCGTGGGGAATAACCACGTGAAACGGGTGAATGCGTCTATAACCACCAGGATGTATTTATACTTTCCGGTGGTTTCTTGCAAAGGACTAAAGTGGTCTGCATGTAGGCTTTAAAGAGGATGATCCGACGACGGATACAAGCAAGTTTCACCTTCTAGCCGTCGTGTCGAGTCATTTGCCATTAAACACGTGAGACAATTTTCTATGTAGTCGTCGTGTATTTTTTTACGCATATGCGGGAACCAGTAATTCATACTAATTCCTTTATATGTTTTTTCGGCGCCGCAATGAGCCATCTCATCATGATGAGCCCGTAAAAGGCTAGTTATCATAGAGCATGGTACAACAAACTTTAATGTATTGTCCTCTTTTTTATACAATAAGCCGTTTAACAAATCAAACTTATCACTATCCTTAAATTCTAATTCTTTAACGATTGCCTTAATCTCAGGGTCGGTGAGTTGACGTAATTCAAGCTCGCGTTCCAACGGTAGTTCGTTCACGTACGCGACGCTTCTACTTATCGCATCAACGTGTGCCATTTTTTTGCCCGGACGGTGGGTAATTCGGAATGTATAATTCTGAAGGGTCAATGTCCATCGCGCGATTCGCGGATTTAAATTAGCTTTATTTAGCGTATACTAATGCATTGCAATCTGTGATGATCGTAAAGTTTATCCCGTATAAATATAAGTGAAATCTTTCTACTGTCCGTACTATTGCTAGCATCTCTAGCTCGAAGCTGTGATATTTTTTCTCAGCTTGATTAGTTGTCCGGCTGAAATACGCGACGGGTCTTCACGTTTTCCCATTTTGTTTTTGCAGCAAAATAGCAGCTAAACCTAGACTGCAAGCATTCGTGTGCAGTTCTGTTTCTGCGCTAGGTTCATAGATGCGCAGAAGGGGTTCTGATGTCAATTCTTTTTGCAACGCGTGAAAGGCCTCTACACAACGTTTATCGAATTCAAACTCGGTTGACTTTTTTAATAGATTTTGTAGGTGATATGCTTTTACTGCGTAATCTTGTATAAACTTTCTAAAGTAGCTGCATAATCCAAGGAAACGTTGCACCTCTTGAACGTTTCCTGGTTGTTTAAACGTTCTTACCGCTTCTACGTGTCTCGGGCTTAACGTGATGCTGTTTTCAGAAATGATGTATCCCAAAAATTCTATGGTTGTCTTTAAAAATTGGCGTTTAGTTAAATTAAGTTCAAAACCGTATTTTCTTAATATATCTAGTACTTTCTTTAATGTTGTCAATTTTGTTCCACCGATTCCGTCGGAATTAATATATCATCTATATACAGGGTGATGCTTTTAACTTGAGACATTCAAATATCTCAAAAAATAAGCACACTACGAAAAAATGTTAAGAATCAAAATTTCATCATTTCRAGGGGGAYATACAATGACGTTAAAATCAGCCCTCCCACCCCTCCCCCTGGGCGGTGAGGGGGGGCAAGTTTGAAATCTTAAATAGGAACCCCTATTTTTTATTGCATATTCGGAATCTTTGGCTAAAACCAC
>JANQDE010000077.1:735695-753325 GCA_037157785.1 Cephalotes varians
GTGCGTGCGTGCGTGCGTGCGTGCGTGCGTGCGTGCGCGCGCGCGCGCGCGCGCGCGCTCATATATACATATATAAAGTATATGTTTATTTATTACATAACATATTCAAATATATATTGCGGTTCATGTCGGATCGATACACGTGCGAGCGATATAGAGAAAAAAGATAACAATCATCAGCAAATCTCGAAGCCACCCTCCTCTCCCGTGCTTTCATTTAAGCAAACGCGACAAATTGAGATAAATAATGGTTTGTGGGGGGTACAAAGCTCACTTGAAATTTGTCATGGTGATACTCGAAACGGCACGCTTCTAAGCAATTTATCGCGGATCGATAAACGAGTAAAACGATACACACTCAAGTTGCACTGGTGTGTTCCACATAAATGATTTGGTAAAGCGCAACAAAAAAAATTTTTTTTCAAAATTCGATAATTTGCTTCAAAATGAATTTATGTAAATTTATATGAATTTAATATAAATGTTTAAATCATCTTATTTGTTGAATATAGAGTTGATAATATATTGAATGGAACAAAAGCTTTTGTAGCTTATTTTTCAGTAGATAGCGTTTAACACGTGAATTCGTTTCACGCGTAGTAACGCGTAGAACGTTCCGGCAGGCCTGTAGTTGTTGATGATAATCAAATTGTAACACTAATTAAAAATAATCATGAAAACGCTGCCTTAAAGGTGAACAAAAGATAATGGAATAAAATATGTGATTGAATAAATCAATATACAAATATGTAAACATTGTCTTTGAATTTCACTTAAAAAACGCTACAAACTTTTGTTCTAATTCAATATATTCGTTATCAAAAATTGAAAGAATTAAAAATAATTTAATTATTTTTCATGTTTTGCTAAAAATTTTATTTAGAAATGATCTGTAAGATAATCTGAAATAATTTGAAAATATTTACTATTTCAAATCCTTTGCTAAATTAATTTTGAATCTACTCCTCGTCATAGATATATAGCGCAGAAATACAACGATTTGTTAAAAGATTAATTTTGTGCGGCGATAAATTTTTGTATAAACATTGTGCTGCGTTTTCGCAGATTTAATCCTATTTATGTCAGCAGGTATTCGGTAGGCTCGTCAATAACAATGCTGGCAATACCTTCAGCGAGGATCGACCGCGAGTCGCCCTCTTGCTCTGAATTCGTTTTAGCGGGGACAAAACTTTGTCCTGTCCGCGTGTAGTAGGTTGGTACAATCGGCGAACCACCATTGTGATCGTATTAACACCTCGCATAATTGCATCGCCGCGCTTCTATCGTCGCGCGTGCACTAAACATGGCTCATTTGAATATTGGCCCATTCATACTATTGAGAAAGCCAATAATCGCGCCCTTAAAAGAGACATCGCCATCGAGCCGACCGACCTCGGCTCTCGCTATTCTCTAGATATCATCCTAGACAACGTTTTCTCAGGCTGTCATAAGCGAAACAAACAATTTTTATAAGCACAAGTCACAAAATTTATCGTATTTTTCAAGTTTAAATTAAAGTATATATTTAGTTTTTGAGTTTTTAGTTTAGTTTTTGAAAACAAGAAAAAAATAATATGCAGAAAAAAACGAATATATTTACTACTAGTAATATGTATTTATTATTGTTAGAATAGACATCATTTGTAATTTGACAAATGCATTAAAATAGATTTATGTTAAATTAATGACATTCATTTTTACCTGAACGTGATAACGTACAAAAAATTTCGTGATAAATCTTTTCTTTCAATTTCCCTTAATATTAAAAAAAGTTTATGAATGTTTTATTACAAAACAGCTTGTATCAAATATTTAACACAAACATTTAACTTTTTACACTAAAATAGAAATTTAAAAAATAAAAATTCTGAAGTTAGTTTAGAAGTTAAAATCAGAAGTCAAAAAAATTAAAAGATTTAAATCTATTGGAATATATGAAAAAGTATTCAAACTTGTATGCAACAAAAAACTGATAAAACAGAAAATTAATTATTAAAATTAATTAATTAAAATTAATTGTTTAAATATAATTAATTGTTCAAAAATAAATATGAAATAATTACAATTAAAGATTTGACATCAATTTATAATTATTTAATGTTCTTCTTTAATTTGTGAAGCACATTTTATATGCACTTTATAATTTGATAAAATTTATTTAAATTATAAAATATTTTACATATACTCTAAAAATTGCAAAATGGACTAAAGTGAAGTATAAAAACTTGACATGTTCAAATCACATATATTTTTGTAAATCTGTATATTCTGTTGTACGTTATAACGTTTTTTAACAATTAAAAAATTTCGATTTCATGTTTTGCATAATATTTGTATAATATAAAAAATTTTGACAATATAAAAATAAATATTTATTTATAAAATGATTTTAATAAACTAATAAATCGTTATAAATATTTCTTTTAACATTTTCTTCTTATATAAATCATTTTAAATATGAATATTATATGTAGAGGAGAAAGTAATATTAGCCTTTAGAAATATTATAGCTCCTCTTAATATCTCCGTTATTAGATAACGAATTTTAGTGATTATTTCGTGATTATGGAATCATTTGTTTAGGTTAGTAGCCCACATGTTATATATACATACGCACGCGCGCACATACACAATGGTTAATATGTCAATATACAATAGTCGGCATTTATTGTAACGCATTTTTATTTTCGAGCATTTCTATACATTTTCAAGGTGCATTTTAGCATTTAATTAAACATTTTTCCTCATTCTTCTCAAATTTCTTATTACACGAATATATAGTGTTATATGTCGAGTGTTTTGCTCGTTATTTAATATTTTAATTGATTGTTTATATTTTGAATTATGCAAAGTTAACAATAGTATGGTATTTTGCTAATATAGTTCTCTACGCGCTGATGATGTATGGTTTCTTTTTGAAATTTTATTATTTGATAAGTCGGCTGTAGCTCTACTGCTAATCTATAGTTTACATTACATATATCACAGATTTTCAGTGCTATTAACAACTTATATGCAAAAAAAGTATACGTATATACATCTGCACATTCACATATAATTTTGTAATCTGTATTTGTAATCAAATACTGTGTTTTGTAAACAAAACTAATTTTTTAGATATATTTTGGAAATCAAATTGTCATTCCTTTTCGACTCACTATGCAATGTCGTCACATTTTTATAAATAATGTCTTAAGTAATAAATATTTCATAACTTTGAGTCCACAACATTTCGATTGAATAACATTTTGACGAACGTAATTGTTAAGTTTTAAATATTGTTTATTAATAAAATTATTGTTAATAAATGTAAATGTGGAGACATAATACTTTCTTTTTTAATAACTTTTAGTATTTATTTAGTATTTAATGCAATAATGTACTATTAAACAATTATAAAATAGTGCATTGTTGCAATTTTAAAACCATTAATCGGCTTCTCTGATTTACTGGTGTAAATCTAAATTGAAAGACACATGTGACACGCGTGCTAGCTCTATGATACATAAATATATATATATAAAATAAGAGAAATATAATAAATTACACAAACGCATGATAACTTGCGATGAATGATATAACGGTGATTCTACGTACAAAAATAAATCAAAATCATGAAAAACATTTGATTTTCAACAAAATTTGAAAAATTATTAGGCATAAATATATATACAAATGAGAGCAACTGATAGTTTATATTAGTTTATTAAATAATAAGAACGATAGAAAACAAATTTATTTAATCAAATGTTTACAATGTTTACAAACAAAGATCCAAACAAAAATCATTTTTCTATATCTGTAGAATCAAAACTTTATCAGTTATAATAAGAATTTAGAAGAGGTCAGRGAACGAGCATTGTTAGATGTAATCAATAATTATTAAAATTTATAATCATGATATACATAAGATCTACAAAATATTTCGACATTACTTTGTCCTCATCAGTTGTTCTTACATAATAATTAAAATAAAAATAAAAATAAAAACGTTAATATATAAATATTAGGTATCAAACCATTATTATAAATTCTCAATCACATCAAAGGTCAAATCGCATAAAAATCATATTAAAACTGAATATATGTTAAAAATTATAAGTCATTTTACAGTAAGACCGAAAAAATGATGACATAGTTCATATATTAAAACTATTAGACAGAATTAGACGGTTTCTTCGTTTGAAAGCGAGAAATTGTGTAGTCAGTGAAATAAAAATGATAGTCCAAATGAAAAACATTGTGAATGTATCGTCCAAAGTTAATACTGCGAGAATGTAAAGTCCGATTAAATTTTTAAATTGTATGTATATATGATTGTATGTCATAATTAAAAACTTACTATGTGTATATGATGAAGTGAAATGGTTCATTTTATTTGATGTGAATGCAATGTATATGGTTTGATAATGCTTGATCAGATTTCCGATCGTCGCAAATGTTAAACTTACACCGATATAATACAAGAAGGTTATTTATGTTCTATATTTAAGGTGAAAATTATAAACAATGTCGCTATTTTTTATTTGAAAGATTATTCAATAAACAATAGTAAGATTCATCTAAAAATTCGGTATCTTTCCGCGAATTAATTCCATTCGTCTGTTTTTTGATATGTAACTTCTTTGAAATCAATCTCTTATTGTAATTTGATTCAGTATCTAAAATTTTAATATTTTTCCCAATCAAACTTATGATAGATTTAGTATATGTTCAGTAATAACGGAATGTTTCGCGTCCAATTTAATATTACTGCAATGTTCCTTACCCTTGTTTTCAATTGTCTTTTCGTTTCTCCTACATATGTTACCTCACAATTCTTGCAATTGATTTTATAAACTACATTGTTTTTCTGTGTATGTTCTGTTCGATCTTTTTGTACTGTAACAATTTTATCAATCTTATTTATAATTCTGAAGTCAGCAGTGAAAAGAGATTTATTAATTAGGGATGCTGCAATTTCAGAGATGTTACGTATATACGGAATTACAAAAAAATGTTTTTTGTTTTCAGGATCCGCCTCACTATTCATAATTGAAACCATTTCGTTATTAATATCACTAGATAATCTGAACGCAAATAGTTTTTTAAGTCTCTTATTAATTGTTTCAAATATTATTGTCAACGGATATCCGTTTTCACATAGAATTTTAATACATAATTCGATGTTTTTTTGTTGGAATTTTGGGTGGGACAATAATATTGCTCTGTCCACCAAATTACAAATAGCTCCAACTTTGTGGTGTATTGGATGATTCGAATAATAAGACAAAAGTCTTTCTGAAAAGGTTTCTTTATGAAACCAATTCACCAAGATCACATTGTCATTGACTTCCAGCATCAGATCCACGAAACTTAATTTTTTATTATTCTCATATTCCACTGTGAACTGTAGTCTGCTGTGGAAACTATTGAATACATCCAATATTTTTGAAATCTGATCTGAGAAGGCGCAGATAGTAGTATATCATCGACATAACGGAAATAATATGAAATATTGCAATCAATTTTTTCTAACGCTCTTGCAATTGAGAGCATTTTGAATAGATGGATACTAATAAAAAAAAACATAAACATTCCTAAGGATTTCATTGGGACCATAAAATTAATATTATCGTCTATTTACTTTACGTTTAATAGTAAAGTATATAGACAAACCTTTGGCTCTCCAATGAGTTCACCATTATCTCCGATCATCGCGAACTTAGTATTGCAGGATCTTCAAGAAAAAGCGTTAGAAAAAATTGATTGCAGTATTCCGTTGTCAATGATATTTGAAACAATTAACAAGAGACTTAAAAAATATTTGCGTTCAGATTACCTAGTGATATTAATAACGAAATGGTTCCAATTATGAATAGTGAAGCGGATCCTGAAAACAAAAAACATTTTTTTGTAATTCCATATATACGTAACATCTCTGAAATTACAGCATCCCTAATTAATAAATCTCTTTTCATTGTTGGCTTCAGAGTTATAAATAAGATTGATAAAATTGTTACAGTACAAAAAAATCGAACAGAACATACACAGAAAAACAATGTAGTTTATAAAATCAATTGCAAGAATTGTGAGGTAACATATGTAGGACAAACGAAAAGACAATTGAAAACAAAGGTAAAGGAACATTGCAGTAATATTAAACTGGACACCAAACACTCCGTTATTACTGAACATATACTAAATCTACCATAAGTTTGATTGGGAAAAATGTTAAAATTTTAGATACTGAATCAAATTACAATAAGAGATTGATTTCAAAGAAGTTACATATCAAAAAACAGACGAATGGAATTAATTCGCAGAAAGATACCGAATTTTTAGATGAATCTTACTATTGTTTATTGAATAATCTTTCAAATAAAAAATAGCGACATTGTTTATAATCTTCACCTTAAACATAAAACATAAATGACCCTCTTGTATTAAGATCAGCGTAAGTTTAACATTCGCGACGATCGGAAATCTGACCAAGCATTGTCAAACTATATACATGCATTCACATCAAATAAAATGAACCATTTCACTTCATCATATATACACAGTAAGTTTTTAATTATGACATACAATCATATGTACACACAATTTAAAAATTTAATCGGACTTTACATTCTCGCAATATTAACTTTGGACGATACATTCACAATGTTTTTCATTTGGACTATCATTTTTATTTCACTGACTACACAATTTCTCGCCTTCAAACGAAGAAACTGCCTAATTCTTTCTAATAGTTTTAATGTATGGACTATGTCATAATTTTTTCGATCTTACTGTAAAATGACTTATAATTTTTAACATATCAGTTTTAATATGATTTAATATGATATTCAGTTTTAATATGATTTTTATGCGATTTGACCTTTGATGTGATTGAGAATTTATAATGGTTTGATACCTAATATTTCTATTAACGTTTTTATTTTTATTTTTATTTTTATTTTTATTTTTATGTAAGTTAACAACTGATGAGGACAAAGTAATGTCGAAACGTTTTGTAGATCTTATGTATATCGTGATAATAAATTTTAATAATTATTGATTATATCTAAAAATACTCGTTCCTTGACCTCTTCGAAATTCTTATTATTTATTAAAAAAGCGAGCGGAATTAATTTTGTAATTTATATTTATACTTAATGAATATTCAAGATCGATTTTCCCGCAAATCAAATCCTACATGAAAAAGATTTATCGCAAAATACTATTTATTGCAGAAAATAGCCTATATACAAAATTATATTTAAATTATTAAAAATTTTTTTTTTATTTTAATTTATATATTCATTTTATCAAAAATTGAATTATTATAAAACAGGTTTTTTATTAACTATAAAATTTTTATTTATTTCCCTTTATATTTATATTTATGTTATGCCATATACGTTATTTAATTAATATTTTATCGCTTCTCATGTTTTATATAGTATTAAAATATTTATATTTTTAGCATGTATAAAAATATCATGGTCCATAAAAGAATTAATATATGTACGTCAAATCAATAAAAGAGCAAGAGTAAAAAATGAGAGAAAGAGAGAGAGAAATTTAGGTTAAAAGAATAGGAAAGAAAATTATTTTGAAAAGAACGCTTGCAATATTTCATCCGTGCTTGGCGAAATTGAAAAACTGTTCCGCCACCCCTCGCTACGTTTCCTTCGTATTCTCTACGAATAAATCCGCCCCCCGCGTCTGCTATTGAAATGACGACGGACAATAGGTGGGGACGAATAAAATTTCTGCGAGGGTGCGTCCTGTCGTCCCGGCCGATAAAACCCTCGTTGGAGCGTCCGTCCGCCAATCCCATGCGCGTCTGATAGTCACATCCAACACGCGTCTCGGCTCGCCATTGGCCGCAAACCCGCCCAGGGGTTGGTATCGATCATCCCTCACGCAAGCCTGACGCTTTTCATATATAAAGCGGCTTTCCCAGCGACATCGTCAATAGTTCAAATCCGCGTACTCTCCACACGAACACTTCCGTTTGAGCAATTAAGCAATCGATTAATCGCAGTCGGATCAATTGAGAGATCGAGAAATTGGTGCAAAATCGCGAATCAGCGTGTTATAAAAAAATTCCGATTTTTCTAAAAAGAGAAAATAAAAAAAGGTATAAGAGAAAAGTTTAGCCACACCACGTTTAGTGGTTGTCAGTTGATATAATACGTAAAATACAATTTGCGGGGAATATCGTCGACGAATGAAATTGTGAAAAGCGTTATGGCGAATCATCATCCTTCGTTCGACTTTGAGGACAGAAGTCAAAGGATCCGCCATCGAGCCGGCACCGCGTCAAGACCTGCAGATTCCACTGTGGCTTGTACCAGGTATTATCTCATTTTCTCTTTCGGTTGGTCAACCATGTTAATGAATTTAAAAAGCTCTAATTTTTATTCAATATATAAATAAATAATTAATTTTCATATAATTAATCAACAAAGTGCGATGTATTATTTATTCTGATATTTTAATATTTTCAACTAGGATTTATAACATTCGGCAATTATAAATATCAATAATATTAATAATCAGCAGAATTGCCGAATGCAAATATAACAGCTAGAGATTTGTAACGATTTTCAGTGAGGAAAGAATATTGAAATTATTTAAATCATTCTTATCAATTTCAATAATAAAAGACAAAATTTTTATCAATATAAGATATTTCTTTCTAAAAAACGTGTTGAAAAAATATTTTATGTTCTATATGAGGTGATTCGTTTCGCTTATGTATAATTAATATTGATAATTGTATATAATTGATACATTTTATATCTTATGCACTCATATTTATCATTACCTTAGTGAAGAAAATTTAACAAAGACGAAACAGTTTATTCTTGTTCCATTATTTGCTATATAACAAAGAAATTTATTAAGGCCATAGCAGAAAAACTTAAGCTATAAGACCTAAACAATAAACGAATTGGCCAATCATAATCGAGAATTGTCAAAAACATAAAGTTTGTCATCATTTTGAAATTCTTGATTCCGGCTAATTTACTTATTGCTTATGTTAGTCTTACTGCTTATGTTTTTCTGTGTGCTATGAACCGTTAGACTGTTTTTTTTAGACTACAATTTAAACGAAGCAAACAAAATAAAATAAACAATTATTTAAATAAATCTTCCTTTAACTAAAACAAATAGATGTAATTATTTTTTTCTTGATAAAAATTAAATGGCAAAATAGTATATATAATTGCACATTTTATATTAAATAAAAGTAAAAGTCGTTTTAATGTCAGATATTTATTTCCCAGTGAATTATGATGAAAAATATAAATAACAACATTATCACATCTTATATAACATGGATATATAATATAAGCATTATATAATATGTGAGTATATATTATATATCATCTGATAATCTAAAATTATATCTTTTATATAAAATTATATCTTTTAATATAAAATCAAAACAATCCTATTTTATATATATATATTAATCCTATTATATTATATATAATCCTATTATATGTATATCTTTTTAAAAAATATTATTAGTTTTACTAATTACAATAAAATTTATAATTATTAATAAAAAACTTGTGTATATATATATATATATATATATATATATATATATATATATAAGGCAATATAAATAATGAAAACATTATTTTCAAATATTACTTAAAACTCTACAAATATAAATTTTTAATATCTCTGCAAAATATTAAATATCAAGTATTATAAATATGTGAGTAACACAAGCAAATATCACATTATTATTGTAATTTTACAGTACTCAATATTACGTGGGACACAATAACGATATCACTGAAGAAGATTTGGCAGAATTACCTTCATGTGTTTATGCAGGCAGGTCCACGCAACATGTCACGCATACATCACCACATACACATTCTCCTTTGCATTATCATATGCCAGTTTCAGCGCCAGGTAACAAATACAAAATGATTATAATGCTAAAGTTATTTAATTAATGTTTCTTTATATAAACTGTTCGTTCAGATCATGACACAGAGATGAATGGCGTAGAAGAGGGTTATTATCCAAATGGAAGTCCTTATAGAATTCAAAGACACGCAGCTAATATTCGTGAAAGAAAACGTATGCTAAGGTAAGGAATTTTCAAAAGTAATAAAAGGGTTAATCTAATTAAAACATATTATGAATTAAAACTTTATGAATAGTCTATATGTAAAGATTTAATTTTTGAAATAATATCATCAAACCATTATATCCACCCATCTACCTACTCATCACACACACACACACACACACACACACACACACACACACACACACACACACACCGCGCGCGCGCTGATGATATATTACGGTGATGATATATTACCATATATAGCCTTAGCCAAAAATATTAGGCATCTCATTAATTATTATTTAATGTTTTTTTAGCTTAACAATTGATTAATGGCATTTATTGTGAATTATTCTTTGTTTCACAAACTTTTCAACCTTATGTATAATAACCAATAAGAAACAATACAAATAAAAGAACTCCAGATAAATAAATAAAAATATAGATGCCTAATACTTTTGACCAAGACTGTACTTTATAGATACATGTAAAGTAAGGTAATGTATCAAAAATATAACGTAAAATAATTCTCAAAATTTTTTAAAATTAATATTAAATAATAATAAAACTAAAACTGCGCGTTTTTTTGCAAACCGTCGCTTGCTAAAGAAATCGGTTTTTTATACTTATATTATTTGTTATAATATTAATGTATTCGAATTAATAACAAATTGATTTACAATGTGATGTTTTATTCCAGGATACATAGATGTAAAAAAAATTTTATTTCTTTATATTTTTCTCGTAAGACATGCACGAGCGGATTGTCAGTGTGATTGCAATTTTTAGCAGCATCAACTCGGCTTTCGATGAGCTCCGGGTCCATGTGCCGACCTTTCCTTACGAAAAGAGATTATCGAAGATCGATACCTTGCGTCTGGCAATAGCATATATTGCGCTCTTACGTGAAGTTCTAGCGGCCAGACTTGACCCTTTGACGTACGTCGAGAGGTGCCTTAGAGGAGAAATAAATGGCGAACGTGCCGAATGGAATACAAGCGGTACGTCCACTTTTATAATTACCTAAATATTTGAAAAATAATATAACGCATTAAAAATCATAAGCATAAAAATTATAAATAATGTCTCAGTATGTGTCTCGTATTTCGGGGAAATCCTACACACATATTTCAATTAGATAATTGATATGTGTACAAATTATGTTAGAATTTACGTTTTTTTCCAATTTTTTCCAATTAATTTTAAAAAATGCAGATTTATTATTGTTTTAAATTACAAAAATTTAATATTAAATTAATAATATTATAAACAATTTAACTTAGTGGATTGTAATTTAATATTAAATTCTTAACAAGTTGACTATTATCTTCTGTAGAGCATCTTAAAGACTAACTTATTTAGACTAACTTACTTAAAGACTAAATATATATAATATTTCACACAATACATTTTGTCGAGCGGACATCGTATAAATGTCATGATATCTTTTGGATGTTGTAATGTCTATACGATATCCTTTGAAAATATCGCTTTCGAGTTTAAAAGAAGAATTTGAAAAAATAACATTATTTCAAATTAGCAATGTACAATATACATTCTCTCAAAAATGTAATAGAACAAAAATTACTATAAATCAATAAAATCAATCTTACGAATATCTTATAAATCATGACATATTCTCGAGACATTAAATATTGTGATCATTATTGCAGATCTGACGGCACGCTTGTCCTGGATAAATTGGGAAAATTTGGGAGTGAATCCAAATCGTCGATCAGTGCTTACTACCCTCGCACTAACAACCGACAATATGAATTAAGTAATAACAAAACATTTTGACCGCGAGTCCTTTTTTTGTAAATATCTTTATGCTCAGATAGCGGAGGAATGGGAAGAAAATGTTAAAGACTTTCGCAATCTCGATTTTAGTTCACGTGCAATACACACAAGTGACAAATATTATATTCAATATCTACGTGTAAAAGAACTAGTTAGTACAATTTAGTATTTGCTTTAAAATAAAAACGATGCTGTTCGAGACTCTTGGCTGTGTATATTCTTAACATTTATAGAAATAATATATTATTAAAAAATAATAACGACAAAATCTATACGAAGACTGTTCAATAACTCCGTGCAAATTTAAGAGATATCAATAGTGTCATTTTGAGCATTTGGCTCTTGAACACTCTCTAGCACTCATACATCAATTTGTAAAAAGTTGCATCAATTAGTGTGTTTGAGTATTATTTAACGCAACTTTATCAACTTGTCCGATTGTATCGCAATTGCGACAGCAAAATTGTTGAAATTAAGATACGAAATTGTTCCTCATTGTTCCTTTACTCTCCAGATTTGGCACTCTCGGACTATTTGTTTCCAAATATGAAAAAAATGGCTCCCAGGAAAGAGATTTAAATTGAATAAAGTGATTGACAAAACAAACGTTTATTTTGCAGTATTGGATCAGTGCAGTCGCACTATATAGATAGGATCAAAAAAATAGAAAATCGTTGAACTAAGTGTATCGAGATGAAGGGTAATTCCATTGAGAAATAAAATAGATTTTTTCCAAAAATGATCTTCTTTATTTTTGCTTTCAAAGTACAAACTTTATAAATTCGGTAAATTCAATCTTTCGATAAAAGATAAAAGAGTTAATAATAAGATAAATTGAATTCTATGAAATAGAAAATAAGATAAATTGAATTCTCTGAATCTATGAAAAATATATATATAATCATAAGATATGTCTTTCCTCAGCTGCACTTTTTAGCATTACTTTACACTTCGATTCTACTTTTCTCTCTTATTCATGAAGATACAATTCTAAATACATAGTGAAAAACAATTATAAATTAAATAAGTTTGTTTCACAAAAAATATGCTAATTTATTTTAGATTTTATATATGTATAAAGTTTAGACTTTATAGATATGTAGAATGAAAAAATTTACTTAAAACTAACTATAACATTCACAATCGAGTATCAGAAAAATAAAACTTCGTGTCATAGCTACTTTCTAATATTCGCTGCCAATGCTGAGTATCTATAATGCACATAATATATGCTATATATAACATCAGTGCTAAAAATTTTTATGAAAATCTATAGATTTGAAATGCTATTCACCAAAATAGATTATTTTTAAAAATCTATAGATTTTCAGCCCTGATAGTGAATATCAGAAATTGCATCAGAGGAACCGCCAAGTGCAGACCAAAAATTTTTGAAAATTTCTGATAAAACTGACTTTTGTGCTCATACTAAAATATTTTCTGAGCATACATTATGATTCCATATTTGTTAAATTCGGTTATTGATTTTTAGCCGTGATCGAAGATTCTATTAAAAGAGGAGAAGAAAAAGAAAGGAATATTAGAAGATAAGCTTATAAAAGAAAATAGCGCGCGCGCGCGCACACACACAGAATTCAAATCTCATCATAGAATTTGAAATTTCATGAAGTGCTGTTGTTCAAAAAAACTGAGATTATTTTTGAATTTGATCGAACAGCTCGCTATATGCTTTTATTTTAATATTATTGTAGCTTTAATATTTATTACAGTGATATTAAAACTTGTAATAAAAATATAGTTTGGCGGCAATATTTTCCATCTTTTACATTATGAAGAAATACATGTTAAATTCATGAGAATATGTATCATTAGATGTGATCTAAATACACATACGATAAATGCGGAATATTTATAGTATTTAAATATATAAGTTTTTTTATCAGTTTAAGTTTATCTTATTTTATTATCTGTTTATATTTAAAAACTTATTATTATTATTAAGTCTATTTTAGATAATGCATAATTTATAACAAAAATTTCCGAAACAAAAATTTATTTATAATTTTGCTTATTGTATATTGTATATTGTATATTGTACATATTTTTTGATACGTTATATTTTTTTATTTATACATATTATATGTTCTATACACGTGTATATTTTAAAATATGATTTATTTTATTATAGGTGAAATAAACACATATAAAAGTAAATAAATTTTCATACTGCATCTTCTTGATTATAGATTATCTAAACTAACAATAAGATTCCCGGGAAAAAATTTTATATATATGGACATATTTTATATATAATTATATATAATTGTAGGTTATGAACAGGAGCAGACTGAGGCTCGGCATCGGACTGCTCACTGGTCATGTGGCTCTAAAAAGTCACCTATACAAACTCGGTCTGACCGAGAGTAAAACTTGCCGTCTCTGCGGAGAAGAGAGCGAGGACAGCTCACACATCCTATGCCGCTGTCCCGCGCTCTCATGCAAAAGATATAGACTCTGGGGCAGCATGTTTATAGAACCCAGAGATCTAGCGGATAAAAGGGTGAACAGTCTAATAAGCCTGGTGCTGAACACCGGGCTGGGGATATCTGCATAACCCTGATAACAGGCGGGGAGTCACAGAGGATCAAGAGATCTAGGTGACATTAGAGCTCCCTACTAGCCCACCCGCATTTTCTCTACTATTACTACTACTACTACTACTACTACTATTATATATAACTGTATATAATTTTATATAATTATATATAAAATTATATTATATATTTTTTCCGAAATTCAAATAATATTTATACTTTCTTATCACATTAGAGACACACAAAAGTAATTTTCATAACATTAAGCAAAGACTAAGAATTAATTTATTTTCAGTCTCTTTATGGTTCTAATGATTCCTACACACTAAACGCGATAAGGCGCAGTGAAAATTGGCGCAATAGCCAATCAATTTACCGTTTTTTTACAAGATTAAAATAATGATTAGCTATAGCGCCAATTTCCGTCGCGTTACCGTGTCCAGTGTGCAAGAACTATAAGAATCATTTATAAAGATTATATAAAATAAGTGAGAAAGAGAAAGAAAAGGAAGAAAGAGAGAAAATAAAATTAATATAACTAAATTTGATCATATTTGGTCTAAGTCTAAGTCACAAAATTATTGCAATTATTAATGCAACAAAAATCCGCGTCCACGCGCACGCATTGATAATTGTTGGTAATGATTTTTTATGGGCCAAATTGAACTGTACAAAAGAAATAATTTCAGTCTCTTGATATAAAAGCTATTATTCCGATATCAATAAATTCTTTGTAAATCATATAAGAGAGATAAAATTAAAATAAACTTTAAAAACTTTTTTAAATAAAGTTTTAATAGCTAATCATACACGAATTTAAAAATATACAAAGAATTATCTATGAACCTGAATTAACTTATTAATAATTAATTATATGAATTATTTGCACCGAAAATTAATCATTAATTAAATTAGTTTTTAATTTTTACATGGAAATATATCTACATGTTATTAGTTTCATTGTTTTCAATCATAAATTATGCTGAATAACTCAGGTGCTCAGATGCTCTACTTTTGCTAGAATTTTCAACGGTCAATTTCTTGTCGTCCAATTTGTATGAGCGTGCAAACGACCGATTGTATCAATGACCGACGGTACCAACATGATGAAACATTTGAAAAGCGACACTATCGTGACAGCCGATCACTGCTTTGTTTCACGAAAATATTTTTCATTCTGTCCACGTCTCCGGAACTACTATTCTTCGCTACTTCCAATTGATGTCGGTTATCTCATTTAATCTGAATATTATTTGTAATTTTATCTAACGTTTAACAAAGAAATTTAGGAGTTCTCAAAAATTCAACTTGCTTCCAAAATACAAACTTTATAAATTCGGTAAAAGACGATAAATTCAATAAGATAAATGGACCGAATCTGTGAAAAAAAATAAATACAATCAAAAGGTATGTCTTTCTTCAACTGCACTTTTAGCATTACTTTACACTTCAATTCTACTTTTCTCTCTTATCTACGAAGACACAATTCTTATTCTAAATACAGCATAGTAAAGGATAATTGATATAAATTAAATAAGTTTGTTGTTTTTCACAAAATATGCTAATTTATTTTAGATTTTATATATAGTATAAAGTTTAGACTTTATATATATATATATATATATAAAGAGAGAGGGGGGAGAGAGAGAGGGAGAGAGAGAGAGAGAGATAGAGAGAATAAAAAAATTTACTTAAAACTAGTTATAACATTCACAATCGAATATCAAAAAAGTAAAAACTTCATGTCATAAATATTTATTCAAAGATTCAAGATTGCTTTCTAATCACTGTCAATGCTTCACTGTCAATGCTGAATATCTATAATGCACATAATGTATGCTATAATTGCAATTTTCAGCACTGAGAGTATATATATATATATATATATATATATATATATATATATATATATATATATACACATATATGTACTTGTATACAAAGATTGAGATTCTTTTAATATTGTTTAGTGTTTTCAAAACAAGATTCTTTATACACACCATTGTTTATGAATATATAATCTATCAGCTTATCATTATGTTGAATATTTTGTGAAAAAACAAATTTTACTAAATATTTGTGATATGTGTGTGTGTGGGCGCGCGCGAGCGTGTATGTGTGTGTGTGTGTGTGTGTGTGTGTGTAGGACTAATTGAATATAAATTGAAGTGATTTAGATTAATGGAGATACTGCCGAAGAACTCCTACATACTACCTGAACAATGTTCTTTTGAAATTCAAGAAATTGAAAAAATACTCAAGAAGATTGATTTATCAATCAGAAAAGACCAAAACAAAAATATTATCAAGAAATATATTTCCCATTTCAATTTGATTGAGAGTTTAGTATTAATGGATCAGGACAAAATATTTGATGGAAATATAGAAATGATCTTGCTGGAACAAAATCAGGCAAGTGACCGCAGAATTAATAATATGAGTCGCCATGTGATTGAATTAAGTGACAATGATTCCAAGATGGTCCTACGACGGCAGTTCGGAGAGATGGAAAAACATGGGAATTCAAATTTAAAGAACTCAGTAGATTATGAAAATATAGAAATTTTACGAAAATTACCGCCGAGCACGATTGTGATACGGCAAAAAATAAAATCAGACATAGAGGACAGTGATTACAAGGAAATGACAAAAACTAATGGCAGTTCAATTTCTAGCTGTACAGATGGTAAAATGAAAGGAATTTCAGGAGCTCTCAGAAACAAAACGTGAGCAATATTAAAAAATTATATATTATATATATATATATATATATATATATATATATATATATATATATATATGTAATATGAAGAAGTTTTACTATTGTCGTAAGTTCTTTGTAAATTCTAAAAATTCCTTGACCTGACTTATTTTCCTAGCACAATTCATGTAATATTGGTTCAATATAAGTCCCTAATGCCATTAACCCCAAACCAATATATTGCCAAGAAATTATGCTACCAAAATTATTTCCTCTTTATATTACTAAAATATATAAATCTCAATATCTTTATTTTTTATTTTCTTGAAAAATTTTCTATTTTACAACATTTGTTTTAAATATTATTTATATTTTCTGATATTTTCTTTATATTTATTAATATAAAAAAATATATAAATCGGAATATTAATTAATATTAATTAACATAGTAAATTATAAGATAATAATATTAAGAAACTTAATGTATACAAATTTGAATTTT